>JBBPRD010000285.1:0-15952 GCA_038092855.1 Boletus piedmontensis
ATTAGTGCTCAACATGAGGCTGTCAACCTAGACTCGTGGTGGCAACAGCACACCGCTTGGACAGTCCGACATTCGGTGCTATTGCCACCGCTGAGAGCCCTTGCATACATAAATGGTCTTCCATAGGCTGCTTCCTCGAAACTGGTCCAGACGCGTGCACACAAGTAGCGCTCAGCGGCTCTCCGCTTCCCCCGGGCTAGCTGTCTTTCAGTATCCTCGCCGCCAATTGTTCTTAACTCGTTGGCCAACTTGAAACAAATTCCATTGTTTCAGAAAATTAAATGCTCTGTCACGTCCGAGAATTCCACAGATCGACTCGGAGATCCGATGCGTCAGGCTTCCCAATCCATGATTTGTCCCATATGGTCGAGTATGGCCTTGTAGTGTAGCGGTTATCACTTGGGATTCTGATTATATATCTTCCCAAGACCCAGGTTCGATTCCTGGCAAGGCCTGTTCATCTAGATTTTTGTCTGAGGAGTCACATTCAAGTGGCTATTTATTCTTTTGTTGACACACTTTGCTCAACAACTGTCCTTACCACAATCAGCTCGCATTCAGCTCCATGTGGGACACTCATCTTGAGTGACTTGAACTAGGGGCAACATCGCGCCTTCATCATGTCTTTCAACTTATCGTCCTCTCAATTCGAGGGGTGGAGGGAACCCACCGCCGCTATTCCCTCTCCCGGCTCATCTCTCACCGCTATTGCCATCGATAACGTTCCATCCTCTACACAGAAAGCCTTTTTTCGGCTCGCAACAAATAGAGAAGAATTCTATATTTTGTATCAAGAATGGTATGGTGCTTACATGCGCAACCCTCGTGCCGCGGGACCGCCCCCTCTGCTATTCCTGACACCAGCACCGCCGCATCCACCCTCTCTCCCTTCTCAGATCTCCACACCTCGGGTGAAACCCTCTGCTTCATCGAAGAACATCGGAAAGTCTATCACCGCCAAGCCGGACTTTTACGATAGCGATAAGACGAAATACGTCCAATGGTGGCGCATCATCAGCCTTTACCTCGCGGGTCTTGAGGAAGAACCGACGGACGAACAAAAAATCATTATCATCCTGTCCTACATGAGGGGTGACAACGCCGCTGGTCGCTTTGCGGACCTCTACGTCACTCAAGGTCTCCACAGCTCGTCCACCTTCGACGAGTTTTCGGCCAAGGTTCGCAACTCCTTCCAACCGGCCGCACTTCGAAGGACCGCTGAGAAGAAGCTCCTCTCCATGAAACAGGGCAAAGAGATCATAACAGTACACTGTAATCTCGGGGAGTGGGATCACATCAATGATTGCCGTTAATGCAAGTGGTCTCCTCTCCTGTCTGCCATTGAACGAAGTGTGTGTCGGCTAAGCTCTACATTATTTGATCAACTCTTTTCGTATTCTCTTCCTAGAATGTATTTTCGATGACTCTATTCTATTCGTTATGATGTCTGCAGACTAATTCAAGTTGGTTGGATATCAGTTACTTGGCATCATCAAGCGTCCAGCCAAGCGATGTGCCCGTTCAAGTGCCGTACAGCAGAAGATGTTAGCATAAGGGTGAGCGTACTCCACCAAATTATATGTTCTCATTCTACAGAGTGGGCTCAACCATTCATGATGCCGATGTCCAGATCAGGTTAATTTGGCTACGGGGAACTTCTCAGCGGACAACACGAATCCGAAGGCTGCGATAATCACAACATACAACGATGTGTTTGGACAAGTGACTATATCATCTTCTCTGAAGCTCAGCACGTTCATTCATGGAAGAACCGCATCTCATCGGATTTCCGCCTGCTGGAGTGTTCATGCACTCCTGGAAACTCCCTTGCTTACACACAATATTTCCTTTCGTTCTGCCCTATCTCTTACTCAGGCTTCTTCGAATGTGACCTGCGGAACACACTGGGTGGACTCTCGTTAAGTGACACGATGATCCTAGGCCTTTTACTTAATGGAGCGACATCCGATACAATTTCTCTGACGAGTGATCCGCTCTCCTTGCTCGGGCTACCGTCAACGAAGCTGCTGTGAGTATATTGCATCACTTTCATCACGAGGACGAGTTCTTAACGATTCCGTTCCATCATTGGGGCGAAAATCTTGCTCAGAGGTCCACGGTTCTCGCATCTTACGGTGCAGAGCCTCTCCCGCCATCCCTCTTTGGCCACGATATGGTGCTGTTCGCACATGCGGCTTCTCGTGGAGGTTTCTTGCCACTCGACATCGACATCTTGTGCATGGCTACTGGCCACCCCTGACCAAATCTTCCATGCTACGGCGCGGACGAGTGCGAGCACGTACGTTGAAATTGCAAGCCGTTAATGGCGGCCAGAATGATGCCACCAGTGCCCCTGCTTAGTATGACTACGCCATACCCGATGCATCGCTGGATCAAATCCACCAAAATACGAGTAATCGAAGCTAAGGTAGACCAAGACGATGTCGGGTCTCGCTGGCGGTTTCGAGCTCTAGTTTTATTCACGGCGTATAGCAAAGGTAGCATAAACATTGTTTACAACTAGTGATACAGAATGCTGCTGACCTGTAGTCCTGTTGCCAAGTACCATATGTGAGTCGATAAGATATAGCTAGGGGAAATGCAATGTTGGCTGCGGGAACGATCATGCCAGTTGCAGGTTTCTCCCCGTGGTTGCTTCCGCGGACAATTTGTGCTTTCACCTCTGGCAAGTTGGCCAATTATACAATTCGAAGGTAACCAGTCCACCGAAGGGGAACGTAGGTAGCACAAATGATCAAAATCATTTAGAAAGTAGTGCTCGCAACCTCGGTTCGAGCTAGTCCTTGCAATTTCGTGACAAGTAAATATATTACACTCACGATCGAGCTCGACGCTTCAATACCATGAAATTGCAGACACTCTTCTCCTTGAGTATAAGAATTGTCAGAAGAATACGACCTTCTTCGGTTTGTCCGACACCTGGTTTTTACCGAATACCTTCACGTCGAGCCGTTTTCTCCGACGATCCTCTTTCTTCTCATCTTTTGACACTTCCGCATTCTTTCGCTTAAACGAATGGAAGTCATCTTCATCCGCACCAGCCCCACCCCCAGTGCCGAAAATTGTTGTCGCCGCAGTCCCTGACATATCTTTCTTGTGAAGTTCGCAGTCTTTTGCAAGATGCGTTTTCTCCCCGCAGAGCTTACAGCTTCCTCCGTTGGGGTATATACCCTTCTCTTTGTTTTGCGGACACGCTGAAGCAAGATGACCCTTCCCTGAGCAAACGAAACATGAGGCGAAAGGGAAAGGATTGAGAGGATCCTCTGGTTTCCCGCAACGAGATAGTGTATGTTTCGTCGAACCGCACCTACCCAGGATCATCTAGTGGGAGACGACTTTGAAAGGAAAATACAAACCTGTAACACATCCCGACTGTGGCGTTAACGTTCTTCTGGTCGTCTCCGTCTGCCCCGGGACAGTCTTTGGCAGCATGACCCTTTGTGCGACACGCAAAGCATACCGTGTCAGCTTGACGGTCTGATATTCTTTGGAGTCGACGTTGCTCTGTGCGTCTCTTGTACCCACTGATTGCAACACCTAGCCGGAGATGGGATAATCAGCCTTCCGCGGCGAGGCACAAACTACAATGCCCACTCTTCGCTCCACCGCGTTTTTTCGTTATCTTGGGCTTCTTTTGTCCAGTAGATGGCCTCCCTCCCTTTGCTTTTACGCCCGTCTCACCTTCTGCTTCGATATCACCCGGGGTTTGTTCATCACCGCCATCCGTCTTTGGCTTTTTTGTTCTCTCCCGTTTTTTTGGATGCACGGAGCCTCCTTGGTCTCCATCTACAGTGTTTACCTCAGGTGCAGGGTGTCCACCGGGTGTCGTCGTTGGGTCGGTTGCAAAACCAGCTTCCAAGTACTTGCGCTTTCGGCCAAAGTTTGTGATACGAGTCATGATTGTCTTCAAAGTACGCAACTTTCTAGCGGGAAGCAACTCCGTGAACGCTCAACTTTATATGGAAAAATAACCCCTTTAATCTCGACTTGAGCGCCAAAACCTGTTTCGAGTCAGGTCGAGTCAGTCCTGATTCCATCGGATCCCTTGTATACGCAGTACTTGAAGGATACTCCAGTCTCCAGAAGGTTGCAGTTGGGTTTCCTAACGAGCATATGCATTCTACCATGGCTTTCGTTAACAACTACACTCCCGAGCCAGAAATTCCCGAGAGCGCGTTGTATGGCCCCGAACCATACGATCTCAACTTCGTCCTTCCGGTCCCCCAGGTGCTGTCCACTAATAAACTACGACTCGTCCCTTTCATTCCTCGCGTTCATGCCACCGCCTACCTTGATGGTATCCGTGGACACGAGTCCATATTCAAATACATGCCCCTCGCTCTCGAGCACCCAACAGACTTTCTCCGATTCGTCGAGAAGTGTCGGCGGAATACAGATGCTTGCCTGTTCGCAGCACTTGATACAACCCGTCCAGACACCAATCATCCTGAGTGGGAGGGCTCGTTAGCGGGCTTGATCGGGCTCCTGGAAACTAACAAGACGAAACTCGTCACAGAGATCGGTCCTATAATTGTCCTTCCTGCCTTCCAGCGAACCCACGTCGGCTCTCATGCTGTCGGTTTACTGTTGAAGTATATCCTTGAACTCCCACCTTCTGGACTCGGTTTCAGAAAAACAAAGTGGGCTGCATCTCCGATCAACGCTGCCTCTAACAACCTCGCCAAACGAATGGGATTCAAGCCGGAGGGAGTGTTGAGATGGAAATATGTGTTGCCAATGGTCGAGGGATACCAAAAATTGGGGAAAGAAGCGAGGGCAGGTGATGCAGGAAATGGTTTACTAGGTAGAGATAGTAATGAGTGGGCCTTGTGCTGGGACGACTGGGAGGAAGGTGGGAGGGAGCTTGTGGAACGTGTCTTTGCAAGGATAGCGTGATCAGGGAAGTGCCTACATACAAGATCCAATGAAAACTGTTCCTAGAAATTACAAGACGGTGTACGTCCTATTACGAGGTAGATCCCGCAAGGAGGGTCATGAGAGTTGACAAACGAGCCTTGAAAATGCGCCGATTCCAAGAATATTCGTAAACGTCAATCCTTCAACTTTGAAATTACTACAAGTGAGGTTATCAGTAGAGGTGGTAGGAAGGATTATCACCTCACTTGTGATTATTCGTCTAGCTTCCAATTATTCTCTTTCACCAACTTCTCTCGTTCGAGCAGATATTTTCCTTGTGAAGAACTTCGTCATTTATTAAACTAGGATACTCAAGATACTCACCTTCTTTGTATTTCTGGCTATTGTCGGAAGCTTTGTGGTAGTACCAGCCGATGCGGTCATTGCAACCGAGGCAAAACACGTCAGCGACTGTGTGTACACCAGTCCTATGCATGTTGCTAGTGAGTTCCAGATCGTGTGCAGAATAAGCAAGGATCACAGAAGTGGCCGATCCTCTCTTCTCCCCAGTTTTACATTGACGGTGGTATGCATAAGGCTAAAGAGGGTCAGGCGTGAACCATCGTGGTATTTCTTTGATCGTAGACGACGCACAATCCTCGCCCATCTCTTCCGGAGAAGGACTTGCTGATCAACTCATCTTGAAGTGCCTGTCAATTACCTAGTGTGATCATGGTCGCGCATTAGGGGTCAGTGATGGTGCGCACGAGTACTGCAGAGCAATTCGCGCAGATAAATCTAGGATGGTCATGAAACGTCGAGATGACTTGATTCTTCGTGTTATTCGTCGGCTCTACCATTGGGGGTTGTTGCGAGATGTGAGGAAGAGGGGGCTGAGGTGACGCTACGGTGTGGGCGAGAGCAAATGAAACTATGAAGTCGCCAAAGGAGGTCATCTTGAACTTGGGGGAGTTGTAGTCATTGAACGAACTTGGACCCACTTTGCCTTCAATAAACTTGCCAGTGGCTAAGCTCCGAGTGTCTTCACAAGGTCATGCACCGAGTCTTCCCAATTGGGCCAAGTAGTGGATTCGCGCAACTCAATTAGCACCGGGTTAGACTCCACCTCACTACTAGCACCGTGTCACTCGCGCAGACGGCTTCAGTGCGTTCCTCGACGTTCTCATCGACAAACGATGCAAAGACGTCATGCAGATGCAGAGCTGCCTCAGGAATTGGTCCTAGCGATACAACGCGTCCTCGAACTTAACCCAGAGCAAAACGACGATCCTCTCGATGACCTCTCAAACAACTTTAATCCTGTGAACGTCTTGAATCAGCTCTTCCCGGATGGTGTGTACTTTGTGCATTTCGTGCCTGCTTTGTAACTTGGGTCGTCACAGAGGCCTCATTGGCTCGCTTGGACGCTGTTCAGGCGAAGCTCGCGCAGGATGAGCGCGAACTTAAGGCCGAAATCGACGCACTTCAGGAAGCACTTAAGCGGGATCAAGACCCAGGCAGGATGCAGCTCATTCAAGAAATGATCTCCGTATAGGTTGCTTTCCTCCGGGTACGAATTAGTTGTTTAGACCTCCCCCTGCAGGATCTCCTCGGGCAAATGTCGCGCATACGTGAGAAAGCGTCGGAATCAGAAGCCGTAGTACGGAACGTCACAAAGGATATACAAGCCCTGGACCTCGCGAAAAAGAATCTCATTCTCAGCATGACGACGCTCAAACGGCTGCAGATGCTTGGTGAACCGTCAAGATTCCGTCCTTGACTATAAATAGCTCACTACAATGCTTGTTCGCAGTTAACTCTCTCACCCAACTGGAGGATCAGGTGAAGGAGAAGAGGTACGCCGAGGTCACGCAATCGTTGGCCGTTGGTGAATTTCAGACCCTCACCATCGAAGTCATTGACATTACTTTTCAGGCTGTGAAACAGCTCTCTGCCACGTTCAAGTCTTACACCTCTGTCCATCGCATCATGCAGGTTTGGAAGCGAATTCAACAGATCCAAGGAGAAATCAGAAGTCAACTTGACGCCGAGTTTGATTCACTGTGCGTCCGTGTCACTAAGCTATGGTTTAAATTCCCTGAAAACGTACACTGCAGCTTCCTCCAAGACCTCTCTAAACCATTCAAGACAACTCAAGTCATGGATGCCTGTGCTGTCGTTGATGTTCTTGGTATAGATGTGCGCACCCAACTTATCGAGCGGTATGTGGCGCTCGAGCTCAAAGAGTACCGTCGCATCTTCCGAGCAAGCGATGAAGCGGGGCATCTTGACAATGTTGCGAGACGATTCGCTTGGTTCAGGCGGCTGTTAGCCTCTCATGAAACAGAGATCGGTAGGATGTTCCCTGCCGAATGGCGGGTTGGTTGGTGGCTTTTTGGCAAATTTGTGTCAATAACAAGGTGAAGCAAAGTTAAATCAAGCTCTTACTGCTGATAGTAACGCACTCCTATTTACCAGGGATGATCTTTCGACATTGTTATCCAAAGCGGGCCAATCGCTCACCGTTAAATTACTCCTTGAAACACTTCAGCAAACGTCAGAATTTGAGTTGTCAATGGCAAAGAAATGGGCTACTCCTGTTTGTGTTCCGTCTATGAATTGCGAAAGCTCACCCAGAGCTCGTTATACAGGTGGATGAGATTCTAAAAACTGCGTCGCCTCCTGCAGCACAGATCCAATCCATGTCCTCCACATTTGAACCTCATCTCGGTGTGTTTGTCGACGCTCAAGACAAGTAAGTTTTTTGTTTATCCCTTACATCCCGTTGTTATACTCGACATTTGTTAGAGCACTTGCCGACATGTTGGCCCCGCATCGCGGTTCCAAGGCTCGCAGTTCAGTTGATACTCCGTCAAAACCACCCACCACCACTTCGACGCCTCGAGATTCTCTCTCCTCCCCTGATCAGTCCGAGCCGGTGCCGATTGTACTCCCTTCGTCAACGGAACTCTTCTACTTCTACGCCCAGAGTTTGGATCAGTGCGCCAAACTATCCACTGGCCAAGCCCTCTTTGATTTGTGTGGAGTACAGAAGAAGTGGCTGAAAATTTATGCTGGTTCGTCCGTCGTTTGTTTGACTGTTTCATGGTACTGAACTTTTGCTTAGAGGATGTACTGTCTCCGAAGCTGAAACGGTGAGTAAGGGCCGCGAGCACTGAATGCCGAATGCTAATTCAATGGTTGAATTAGACCTCAGACACAATCACGGAGGTCAATGGACTCGAGATTTGACAATGCCGAACTCCAACAAGCATGTCTACTCATCAACACCGCAGACTATTGTCAAACCACTGCAGCGGAGGTATGTCTCCCTGTTCTTGAAACGAACCGAAAGCTAATGCACTATAGCTGGAAGAGAAGATCAAGGAGAAACTGAACGAGAAATTCAAAGAAAAGGTCAAATTGCAGGCCGAGAGAGATCTTTTCATGAGGTTTGTAACCAGAATGATCTCTACAGTCTAGACTGATTGATGTGTCGTTAGCGTCATTTCTGCGGCGATCAACATACAACTACGCGAGCTTGAATTAACTTGTGACGGTGCATTCAATACGATGTCACGGGTCAACTGGGGCGCAGTGAATCAGGTTACTGGTCACTCCCCATTCATGAACGATATTACACAGGCAACCGAACAAGTGGCGGAATTAATCAAGCCATTGGTGGAACAGAAGAAATATTTGAGGAATTTCCTTGATAAAGCTTCCAGGTCGGTGTTACAATGAATTCCCGGGAATAGACTGGTCATATCACTGCAGTCTTTTATTAATGCGTTTCACAAATGCTCTCGTGAAGAGCCGGCCGCTTGGAGAGATTGGGGCCGAACAGGTTTGTGCTTTCTTCTTGTCGTTCAATCATAATACTAACCTAACGGGGACACGACACAGCTACTTATCGACCTTGGGGTTTTCAAATCATGTCTCTTGAAGTTACCAGGGGAAACCCTTTCTACATCCAGGTGAACAGCATCCCTTTTAGAATCCCCGTGGCATAAGAGGCTAATCGATCTACATTTAGCTACACTCGCAGTCTAACAAAAATCACCACACGTTTGGAGGCATTGCTCAAGGTCATCGTCACCCCCGTCGTAAGTTGCATCCATCAATAATGAGGCTCGTAGTGCTCAGTTTGGGTAATCCAGGACCCGCCGGAAGGGTTCATATTGAATTACACCCTCGTCATCGGCGATGCTTCCTTCTCCAATTTCCAAAAGGTCAGTCCTCGTGTATGTGTTGCAAGGAACCGCAGTCACTATTTCCCCTTATTGTTAGATCCTCGACCTGAAGGGGACGCCTAAAACGGAGCAGAACAGCCTCCTTGACTCCTTTCTGACCATCACGAGTACGAAGACGGATCTTGAGAGCACGTCATTCCTCTCGTCCCTAGACATGGACCCCCCGACCAGTTTGGCAGTTGGCAGCCCGGCTACCAGCCGTATCGCACTGCCGTTGTCTTCGGCTTCGACTGCGGAGAGCGTGTTTAGCGCCCTGACGTCTCCCCCTTTGAGTGGACCACCCACTGGGTCCAGTAATGACGGTAGCGCCAAAGGAAACGAACTCGGCCAAAAGAGGGAGGTATTCTCCGATATCAGGAGATTTGTCACCTTTGGATTACGGAGAGATACGCAACCACCATCATAGAAGTACATAGGTACATGGCAATAATACATTGTTATCCCCGGACCGTGTTGCACTAGTCATCATGGGATGACTTACATATCTCGCCACCATCATTTGTGTGGGTTTAGTGGGACTGTGACGTGTCACTGAGAAGGCACCGTTTGTTTATTAGAGATGCGATGAGTTGGACAAGTGTAGATATGCGGAAAAACGGATAGGCGATGCAGACAACCAATATCTACCCATGGCCACCAAATGAAGCAAGATATGATATGATCGGTACGGGGTATATCGCCAAACGCCAAGAATCGAAAAGAGATAGCGATTTCAAGGAGTGAAGGTGAAACCGTGAACGCCACATGTCCAAGAAGAAAAAAGGGGGGGCAGCGTGTTTGATATTTGTGCCAGTCATCGTCGGTTTCGTATGCTACTGCGCCCGCCCTGCATGGGCAATTGAGGCGCTGCAGAACCACGAACGGATCCCGCTGTCGAGGGTCGCGGTCTTGGTCCCAAGAGTGAGCCAACGCGGATCGGCCGGGCGAGTTGTGTAGGTGCAGTGCCCGGTCGTCCACCACCTAACGCGGTGTTGGTCGCGTTATCGGATGTTATTTGCAGAGCAGATCTGGGTGAGAGGGTAGTGAGTGGTGACATCGGCAACCCAAGTACACGCTGCACAATATAAGGTGGCGGTGGTGAATGCATGGGTGTACTCGCTTGAGAACCATCCAGATGAGGTAGTGGGGGATGCGGAGGAAGGACGGAAGAGACACTGGCCCTCTGGGAGTCGAGACTCGTGTAGTCAGAGAAACTGTGCCTAAAATGGATGTCGGAAACAGAAAACGGGACACTCTCGGTGGGAGAAACGGCGGGAGTGAGTGCGATTTCAGGTGGCACGATTTGAGGAACCTGCAAGTGCTGGTCTGGTTGAGAGGGTGAGGTGGGGGGTGGTGGTGTGATGTGGCGTTCAGGGACATGGTCAGGGGGATGGGCTGCGTGTGCAGATGGAGGGATCGTTATGGGAAATGGGAAAGCTGAAGATGTCTGGGTATGCGTTGCAGACGGAACTGTGTGGGAACCCGAGTTGTCCGAAGGGTGAGAACCACCAGATGCAGTTGAAGGTGCATCTGGTTTCGGTGCCAATATGTCATCCCGCGAACGCTCTATCCTTACCATCCTAACGGAAGTGTTCTCGCTCCATGCAGAGGCCTCCCTGGCCCCATGACCAAGTTCTGCAGGTGTAGAGCTGAGGGTAGTGGTCTTTGAATGCCGTCGTAAAGAGCCATGCGAAGAAGTGAAATCTAGGAAGGAATATGTTCCCGAACCAGGCGGTGTCTCGCCAGGTGGATTAGCAGAGCCAGACCGGTGCATTACCACGGGCACGGACTCGGGCCCCGAGGGACCAAATGTCTCTTGTCTGTCCGTGTGGTAGCTTTGTCTGCCATCGTCCCGATGTGCTCTCCGATAGAGTCTGGCGCGCACTTTTGACCATGTGCTATTGCTGCTGCCACTAGTCCTCCTGGATTCACGAATACCCTTGCGGGTCCCGCATATAGCAGACACATCTACCGTAAACGGGCTGGTCTCCGGCACTTGAAGAAACTCGGGTTGCTGATTTTCGCGTAGTTGTCTGGTGCTGTCGCGAGCATCGGTACCGAGCTTCGATCGCATTGCTCCATCAGAGGCTGCAAGGGCTTCTGAAGTCCTTGGGCTCAACAAAAGCGTGGCAGCGAGTGTTTCGTCTTGACGCGAAGTGAGCGTCTTGACATCAGCATCATCGTCATTGTCATCGTCGACGGGCCCCACCCGCTCCACACGCAGCTCAGGGAGTAAGAACCCAGGTGCTTCTTTGTAGCAGTGGCTATATTTGAAAGAAGAGGGCGTGCGTGCTACGGGATTGCACCAACCAGGGGCCAGCTTTTCCGATTCTGGTGCGCGCGCTAGGACGGGTAAGACGTCAGTTAGGGTGTCTATAGAAAACCGTTTCTCGTCGCGATCGAACTGAGGCGTCATTGGGTGGGATTCTGCCTGTTCACCAATCCTGTTGCGTGATCTTCCGCTTGAGCCGCTCCCCATCTTGCTCTTGCGGTAAGCAAATGGGAACCCGCGACGTATGCCGAGGCCGAAACCATAGCCCTTGTTGGTACTAAGACTCGTAGACTCCAATTCCTCACCAGAAGGTGGGCTCATAGTAGTGACTCGTTCGACATCGGCATCGCGCTTGTCGTTAGATCGCTTTCTTCCCCCTCGTAAGAAGGTGTGCTGATTGATGGCGCGACGGGCCTTCCGCCGCACGCAGCAGGCGTAATAGAAGATGCCCACGACGACTAAGAATAGAATAGCAGCTAGCACAGCCGCTGCAATAGTTCCTGCAGGGATGGTGTTACTGCTGGACAAACTGGTGGGAGTCCTTCACGACATACGAATCAGCTCCAGCTTATTTTCTTTCCAAAACCAAAGAAATGACATACGTCGTGCCGTTTCCGAAGGAAGTGATATTTATACCACCTACTTGCAAAGCAAGGGTACGATTTTCTTGGTTAATCACCGCAATTTGATGTAGCATATCCTGAGGGAGATCTGTCGCGTAGAATAGCAGGCTGACCGAGTTATTATATGAGGAAAGAGCGGATAGATTGGTGGTAGTATTATCAAGGGTCACTGTGAAATTTCCCGAGTACGAGGAGGTGAGGCCGTAAATCGTGATTGCAGAGCCTACAACCAATGAGAGGTCTGTCACAGCTGATCGACAAGGAAACTGACTACATGCCTAAAAAGGTGGTTTCTGCGCTGTCCCCCGCAGAACTCGACATATGCATGGCATTTCCTGTGCTATCTGCTACATAGTTCCACATGCCCATGAATGCGATATCAGAATCGGCAACCGCCTGGGAAGTAGCTGTAGTGCTAATCAAATGGATCGTCATTAATGATGGCCACCCAACCGCCTCATACTCCGGATAAGGCTGGTCACAGCCAACGAACACTCACTTGATGTATCCTGCAGGGGGGGCATATGTGATGCGTGCCTTATCAAAGGCCAGAAAAGCATCAGGGGACGTTATGTTCGTGATAATAGTCGTGAGCAACAGCGAATGGTTCGTGTTTTCCAGATCGTTAAACGAAGCAAGGATAGTGTTTGCGGGGTCGGGGAAGTAAGCAGATGGCGTCCCATCCAGGGAGACATTGTAGAGTGCATTGCCAACATAACCTATGAGGTCAATGCCTGTGCCTGTATCGCGAATAGCGTACGAGTGAACCAATCGCATATGATTTCGCTGGGAGAGTACACATACCATTCCAATTGATCAACAGGCTTGCGCCATTGAGGGAGGTATAATGATAGCTGGTACCCACACCGACCTGGCCAGGACCAGTGGCAGCGCCAGAACCTGTGTACAAGAGCTGCCAGCCAGCCGTGAGATTAGAGCTGGGCTCGAGGTTCGCGAAGGGGAAGTAGGCGATCTCAGGGGAGTCATCGTCGACGTCGAACTGATAGAGGCTCACTGCCATTCATCCAGCGCTGGCAGGCTAGGCAGCGGATGTGAGGAAAGGAGGAGTGAGAACGAAAGTAGGACCGAACAAGACCAAAAAATAAGAGACGCTCGGGCTGCCAAGCCTCGAGGTGATGTCGTGTCGGAAATAGCTTGCGAAGTCGTCGGACGGCCCGGGCAAGCACGCGCCAGCCTGGTATGACTATCGAAACCGTCCCAGTGGTCGACACAACCACTTGTCTCCATATCAACACCCGCCCATGTCGTTTCAGTCACAAATCTCATCAGCCAGCGCAGATCTGACACACGGACCTTTCTCGAGCAAAGTGTCAGTACACTCGCCGCTGAAACAGCTACAGACACCGCGAGTGAGTCGACCATCGTAATTGTAGGCCCCCATCCTGTGAGCTCCTGCCTCTCCCCAAACGTGCTCAATACCCCACACGCAGAATAAAAGTTACCATCAATACGAACCAGTGCTGTGTCCCACGGTCTCCCCCTCCCCGTCAGCACGCAGCTGAGGCACGCGGACTATCGCACTCACTTTTAGTCACAGGATGATAAACACGTTACCCTCTCCTGGGACGCAGCCTTTCCTTCCGTCATTGTTGAGCCATGTCCGCTCCGCAGCCCCCGGGTTGCCTCTGGAACCCGTCATTGTTCAAGTATTACTCCTTTGTATTATCGCCGGGGACAAGAACTTGATATTACGCACACGGGACGAAGATGTCACCCTCGTCTTGAAACTCACCACGTTGGTAGGTATCCATCATTTATTTCCCCCGATACACCAAGCCGGGCGATTCCCATGCTTCGCGCCAGAGAGCATACACATGCGTTACATTAACGTTTCACTTCCAGATTCTGAACACGATTTTCGGCTACAACACTCATATGCTAAAGTGCCATTCCACTAGTGCGAATAAAACACCCTCCGAATTTCTTCGGTCTCTGTTCTTTGCTGTCCCGACCATCACACCGCCAACAGATAGTAATCCAAGTGGTTCATCGCACAAACATAGGCACAGGCGTATTTCCAACTCGCGCAATCCAGTGGGCAAATTGCCTGTAGCACCCTCAGTCTCTATCAGCACAGCACGTAGCAGGCGGACATCTGTATCCTGTCCGAGTGAATCAAAAGCATCGATCACCACCATCGGACGGCCGCAGTTAGACTCAGAGAACGCCAATCCACACACACATATTAATGTAGAAGTTTGTTCGCAGCGTCCTAGCTTTCATCCCGCCGGCGCGCAAACAGATACATCTGTCCCGACCGTTACTTCTAGCGCTGGGACTCATTCCAGAGATGTGTCCCGCGGGAGTACCGAGGCATTGAAATTGCCCTCTGCGGTGGTCGTGTCAGGCCTCGAGCTTGCAAATCTTCCTTCCCAGAAAGCAGTCCTGCGCACTCTTGCGGAACGAAAAATCATCGTGTCGGATGATGGAATATTTGGGCACGATCAAGACGGTTTGACTCTGGATTTGCCCGATGGATTTATTATGGTATACGTGTGTCGATCTGACCCACGGGAGAGACCTCCAATATACAAGAGTCTCGTAAGCATCCCCTTCACGGAAATCCCTCTCTCCTCAGTGACCATGTCTTTTCACAGCTCGATAGGTTCGCGATGAGCTCCTCCGTCGAAGTAGGGGCGCAGACCCGCTCGGCAATGCGCCAATTTCGGCCCCCCTCATCTCCGCCCGCCATGCTCGTGTCACCGCACACTTCCCTCACCTCCGCGGCCTTCCCAACGTTACATTCGTTGAGTTCTTTACCTGATCCGCCAATACTACCACAGCCTCTGGCGTCTCCGGTGATTCCTTCTGCTCTTCTCCAGCGACTCAAACACCTCTGCGCAACTCGGGCGCGCATAAGGCCCCCGCTTAACATCTACCTCGCTGATCTGTTTAGTGCCACACGACACTACGGGCCGTTAGATGGTATGATGCTTACGGTACGCGCGCGTCAAGATGCAGAAGCTCTCGTACGCGCGAGTCGTGTACTCGGCGCAGATCGCACAGGTGCCGAATTAATTAAAGACCATGCTGAACGATCCTACGAGACGGTCAGCACCTCTACCTATCCACATTCGCTCTCCAGCATAGCAAGTGCATCTTCCGACGGGCTCATAGACGGGCTTGATGTCCCGGAGACACACGAAGCCCTCGGCGGTTTAAGCCTGCAGCACAGCCTGGCCAGTCAATCGGAGCAGCCCGTGGAATTGGACATATCGGAGGCGGATATAGCAAGGATGTTCCCGAGGGTCGTGTCACATCGTATTCGCGTCCGGGACTCACCGTTCGATGAAATATTGAGTAGCGCGGTTTGTGGGGCGACAGGTACCCATAGTGACGAATCCCAGGAAGGAGAAATGGTTCAATGGGAACGAGAAACGGTAAAGGATATTCTGGTACATATCTTGGCGGAAGTCTGAGTGTTTGCTCGTGGCGTGTTTGCTTATTCTGTCCATCTTATGACATTTAATGAAAGAACACATTGGTTACAAGGCGACCGAGAATGGCGCAGAGACGTTACATTTTGTACGGTTGCACGCAATGATTCGTGTCGAGCTTTCAAGAGGGGATTCAGACTCGTCCAAGATATCTGTACTATGTAGCCCAGGCTATCCTTGTTTGGATTGACTCGGACCTCGACACCAGAGAATCGTTCACAAACTATGACGAATCGTGGACCGCCAACATCCCAAGCAGGACCTTCACAAGCGTCCACGACGACATCCAACACGTCGGAAACAGTACCACAACAGCCGAGTTATAATTCCGTCCAACCGAACGCCCAGGCAGGCCCCTCACAACCTCCACAACAACCCGTGCAATATACTCAAGCTCACCTCGCCCAACAAGCACACTCCCAAGCGCAAACACAAGGCCAGCAAAATGCAGCCCAAGCATACTATATGGGCTACCCACCCGGGGCCTGG
>JBBPRD010000286.1:0-15950 GCA_038092855.1 Boletus piedmontensis
AGGCTATTTATGACCCTGCAAGGGTTAGAGCTAATTCATCTTGGTTCTCTTGCAAATATTAAGTCTTTCCAAAATGGCCCAATATTGGGACACTTATTTGAGCCACTGTATATACTGGTACATGATGCACATGGACCAACATGCCATGTGAACATAACTACCTCTAATAGATAAAGTATTGACAGTAATTAGATAAACGTGTATACGGTGCAGCTTCTAAGAAGTTCAAGAATGGAAGAGAAGCACAGAGATGAATATGGGAATATCTAAATATATATGTGGGAAGAAGAACCCTCGGGGTCTTCAGGGTCAATGGAGATTAAATACACATGTCCAGAGATTGCATAGCAGATCCCAGCAGAGCCATTTTGCAGAGAAGGGCGCACAGCAGCCACATTACTCTAAGTCAGAATGTCACATGATCCATAACTTGTAGTCCATTAACTTAGGAGTTCATTGTGTGATAAGTCACATGCACATCACGTGATTGTGGAAAATAAAATAAAAAGTACGTATCGTAACAATTAATCCCACCATGTTGTATCCACCCTCCCTATCTCAGCAGTCAATGCCATCACCAGTAGCAGCTCCCATCAGTCCACAACAAAGCAGGTGTGCACACCTGCCACTGCCACCACTCCCAACCCAACCAAAAAATTTATCATTCAAGCTGAAGAATTGATTAAATGAGGCACAACAATTGCAAATTGGCAACAGGAGGACAAGGCCCATTGTCATGATGCTCACTATCATGACAAGGCTACTGAATGGGCACATGAGGAACAGATGGCTCAATTTAACACTGAGAAAACCCAGTATACACAAGAATTTGAGATGAAAATGGCCAAGCTCAAGTTGCAACAGCTAGACCATGAGTTGGAGCTGGCAAAGGTGCAGTCTAGTACAAATCCTCCATCCTCATCATAATTTTTCTTTGATATTGTTGTCTACATTGTCATTGTTTACAATTACTTACATATATGTTCAATATATGTTATCATATGTCACTATGTTGTCATATGTCATCATCATGTACATAGGGCCTACAGTATATGTTTTCCAATAGTATGCTCATGACTTGTCTATGAAAGGCCTATCCTGTTAATGTAGCAAGATCATTATCTACCTCAGGTCTCTCATTCTCATCCTCTAAGTCCTCATTGGCATGTGAGTTCCCATTGTGCCCCTCACCTGGATACTCCTTTCCAAATTTAGCCAATGAGCTATCCAACCTAAGCTCCCTTTCAATGTCAATAATCAAGTTATGTAGGATCAAGCAGCAATGAATCCATGCAATTGCATGATTAAGATTTCTTTGTGTCTGAATTTGGAAGCACAAATCCAAAAGTGATTGGAAATGACATTTGAGTGAGCCAAAGAAATGCTCAGTCTGAACACATATCTATAGCCATTAAAATTGATTTAGAGAAAAATATAAAAATTTCTCACTAATGATAAATGATAGTTAAATTTTCTTTCATCAGACCCAAGGCTTCCTCCAATAGGTTTCTTGAATGGTATAACACACCATGTTTGACAGGGATAGGCTAAATCAGCCCAAAGCCACTCATTTGCAGCAAAGAATTGATGAGGATGATAAGCAACACAAGTGTGCTGAAAAGCACTTGCATCATGCATGCTTCCTGAAAGACCAATGACATAGTCCACAATCTTCAGGTTATGAGGAAGAATAATAACCTAGTAGAATGTAAATATCTCTATCAGCAGAATAAATTCAAACCAATCTGGTTTGTTACAGAGTAACAGGATTTTCGATCAAAGAAGACCTCTCCATGGTATCCTGGCTTTTGAAAAAAATTGAAGGTTGAACCATCACCACATAAGAAGCCTTCTCTCCATTCTGGAATAGATCTAGCTTCAACCCAAGCTTTAGCTCTCTTCTTTTCTGCATAATCATCTTCGCAATGAGTAGGATCAAAGTAAATAGCCTGATCATGCAGATGTAGGAGTGAAAGCATAGCACACTTGTAACAGTTATGGATTGTATCAACAGCCACACCTGCCCATTCAGCCATATCTTACAGTGTTGCAGCATTACCATAATGTCCTGCTCCATTTAAGAAAATTGCCAGCTAAAACCAGACAGGTAACTACTGGTTAGCTGCATAAGATTCTGGAAAAGGCATGGTATCAGAGCTGGAGCCAGAATTGCTAGTAGTGGAAAAGATAGAATGATGGTGAATCTTCTCAACAAGCTGAATAAAGACTTCATGAGATACTTGAAGCTTTCAACAAAAAAGCCATTGGTGGTGGATCTTCCACTCTTTGAGAAAATGGATTTGTGAAGCATGAACAGTGGGAATATGAGCATGAAGAACACAAGCCTGCTGTACTTCATCAATTTTTGCTAGTATTGCATGTTGAAATTGAATAACCTCTTCTGACTGGAAAAAAAGGGCATTGGACTGGCCTGAATCTAAGATAGAATAGGAGGAGGGTATAGAAGGAGTTGATGGTGGAGTGAGTGAGAATGAATTGTAAGATGCACTGGAATCAGTCTGATATGAGATTGGACTCAATTTCAACCTGAGCCATGATTAAGTTCCAGAGCTCCATAGCTTGTGCTATATTGATACTGCTAAGAGCTGCTTGAAGGTGGCTCAAGGCTTCCTGATGTGCTGAGGATCTGGGTATACTGTGGGGAGAGCCATCAAAGTCTACAACCACAAATCTGGTGTGCATTGGGACTCCCAGCATGGTGCAAATATAGTTGGTTCCAATGCTGTGACTGTATGGGATGAACATATCAAGTTAAAGGTACAGTAATAAGTACCCATTATACCTCTACTAACCATACTCACTGTGCAATAGGGAAACAAAATCTTGAAGTCATTCCACAATCAAGGTTGGGAGTACTATGATCAAATCCAGGAAATATTCCCTTTGGGCAGTGCCCAGGGGAATCATGTATTCCATGCTATGGAAACATCAGGCTCTACTTCTGGTGCTACACAGTCTCTACCACAGACTCTGGGTGCAACACAGCTCCCTGCAATAATAACCTCCTCTCCCTGTATATTAAACAAGTGCTTATTTTGTGACATGATGCCACTTACCTCCAAGCTCCCTATTACTTCATCTATTTCATTATCATCTCTCTCACCAAACTTTTCTGGCACCTCAAACAACTCATATCCAAGTAAACAAAGCCACATTTCTGCTAAGGGCACTAACCAACACACTGCCAGCTTGATATCCAAAATGACCAAGATGACCCCCACTATTGCATTGGTAAATATACAAGGCTTGCTCAACCATCTAATAGATATTCTCAAGCATCAGCTCATCAGTGACAAGCCAGGAGAAAAGATTACAGAGGTGCTTACTCTTCTCTCAACCACTAATGAAGACCTACCAATCAAGGAGTGGAGTTTTTTTATGATGAAAATGGGCCAGGACAATATCATTGCCACAATCTATGCTGGAACTTCTGATCATGAGCTGTGACATAAATATGTTCATGACCTCTATACTCAACATACAGTAGCTCATTCCTCTTCATCTGTACTTGTTGGTGAGGCTATACATACTGATTCCAATATGTTATAGTACAATCTAAGAGGCTAGCAATTGGATTTGAACTCAGGACTCTGGGATTTGTGTGTGATAGTTTAACTGTACCAGTATGACATTTACTAGTAAAAATTGACCTTGTTATTGATGTTACAATATGTACTTTTCATTTTATTTTCCATGATCATGTGACTTGTCATGTGATAAACCCCTAAGTCAATGGACTACAAGTTATGGATCATGTGACATTCTGACTTAGAGTAATGCGGCTGCCATGTGCCCTTCTCTACAGAATGGCTCTGCTGGGATCTGCTGTGTGATCTCTGGACACGTGTATTTAATCTCCATTGACCCTGAAGACCCTGAGGGTTCTTTTTCCATTTCTTCCCATGTATATATTTAGATATTCCCACATTCATCTCCATGCGCTTCTCTTCCATTCTTCTTAGAAGCCGCACCATATACACATTTACTTAATTACCATCAATACTTTATCTATTAGAGGTAGTTACATTCACACAGCATGTTGGTCCGTGCACATCATGTACCAGTATATAAGTAGTATCAATAAATGCCCCAAGAACTTCAGTCAAGTTCTTGTTGGGATTTCCCTACTCATTCTTGTCTCTAAGTCAGTATTGGTGGTAACAACCTAGTCATTGTTTGATTAGGGTCACCAACAATTGATCTCACCAAGTTCTTCACTTGAGAAGTCAGACTCATCACCATCACCTGCATCAGCCAAAAAAGCCTGATTGTCATCCCACATTGCTTGTGCAATATTGTCATGCATTATTCTTGCACCGGCAATTTCTGCAGCATTGTTTGTAATGTTGGGAGGTGCATATGGAAGAAAATCGTCATGGCCATCGTCCATCAATGGAGGAATCTCAGATAGATCTTCCTCATCAAGATCATAATGACAGATGCAGTTGTGAATTGTACACAATGCTGAAGGGATGTGTGCCTGAACTTCAATATTATATTCTGGAGGTAAAAGCAGGATCCAAAAATGGCACTTTAGAACACCAAAGATTCTCTCAATAACATTTTACATTATCACATGTCAAAGATTAAACAGTTCCTCTTTATTTATGGGCCTGTCATCATCAAATAAATCCAATTGTGTAATCAACAAGAGTCATGGCTCACCTAATATTTGCATGGCCCCACTTAGCAAGATGGTAACAGATACCTCAGTATGAAATGAGTAGTCAAGATTGCATTGGGAATCCAGCATCAGCAAGGAGGTATTTTCTGTCAGGGATATGTAGATCAGTGGCAATTGCACTCTGATAGACATGAGCATCTGTTGCTGAACCTTCCCAGCTAGTGAGTACATATGTAAAATTAAGATCAAAATCACATGCAAAAAGGCAGTTTTGCGATATGAATCCTTTGTGATTTTGGTAATTTGAGTGCTTGAATGACAGTGGTGATATATGAATATGGCTGCCATCAATGGCACCCACTGCATGTTGAAAGTAGGGCCAGAACTTTGCATTCAAATGGATTTTGGAGGATATTGTATTGCTGCTAGGGCCATTGACATATGTTGTATAGAATGCAGGACTCAAAAAAATTACAAGCATCATTTGAAAGTACCTAGGACCATTTAGAAAATAATCAGATACTAATTACAATGAATTATACCAAGAAATAATATTGTTTGATCTCTGAAAGCATTCTCCAACATGCCTAATTGTCAAGCATGTCATGCACATGTATAGAAATATTACCAGTTGTTCCTCAAGGGAAATAAATCTTGAATTTGTATAACCAAGTGCATGAAGCTCTGTGATGAGCTGTAAAAAAATATTTACATGCATACCAAGCTCACAGTGGATGTGGTCAGGGTGCCCAGTGATGAGTTCAATAACCCATCCTTGTCCAGTAAGAACGGAGATGTGGTATGGCTCTGGTTTCTTCTGTATAGTCAATTGCATCACTTCCAAGATAGCATTCATGATAATTGCAAGAATGAGCATGGTATATTGGATAAGAGTGCAGTGGTGTAATTCAGGGCTGAGACAATGGTGAGCAGACTCCATGGTTCAGACCAAAGATGATATAAATTGCAATCATGATGGTAATCAGCATCACATATTCTGACTATCCTGCCAAACAAAGTTCACTACTAGTTCCATCTCTGCTTCTAGATGCCAGTTTGCCTCTTTCAACAAAACATGACCAAATGTCCAATTTTGTTGATCTCACAGTTCCTGTACAGGCTCTTAGTGATAGATTGGTGTTATGATCCCTTTTTTTCTCCTATGTTCTCTCTTTTCCTTTTGATTCCCTTGACACCATAGCCCTGACCTATGAAAACCTCTGTTATCTGTGAGGTTGTATATTCAAACACTTCTATAACCCACTTTATTCTTCTATTCCCATACCTGTTCTATACTCTTCTATCACATTCCATGCATGTTCAATGACTAAGCCTTCTATCCCATTCCATGACATTCTTCTGCTTAGTCATCTTCATTTTCCTTGTCTATATAAACACCATCATAGGCTGTGTTGTTCCTTACATTAGATCTACTCAATCTAACTCATTATTTCCTTCTCTCTGTAAGTCTTCATTCTACTCTTGAGTGAACACTGTCCTTAGTCCCTGTGGGCCTATATATCTGGCCATCCTTGTTAAGTCTTATCTCAAACCTTTGACCCTATATACAGGTACATCAAGTAACCATCTCAAATCCTTGATTCCACAATCCTTGTCACCTTTTTGAGTCTATGCTTGTCTCTACCCAGGCCAAGCATAACAAAAGGTCTAACATACCTAAAAAGGCTATCATTGTTATAGTCCTTCACCATATTATCCTGTGTAGATTTCCCCTCTTGGTGACATAGCTCCTAAGATGAGAATACCAATGAAGAAACCTCTGAAGAAACCTCTGAACTAGGAGACAAATCTCCCGAGTCAGACCACAATCTCAATATAACCCTTGACCCTGAGTTCTGTGCCCCTGACCCCATCCTTGACCTTTCCCATGACCTTTCCCAAACCCTTTGCCTCTCTCAAACCCCTACCCCTTTATCACCTACTCCTACCAATGCCAGACCACCCTTACTCCCCATAAACCAACTACCTTCTATACCATCTCCTTTTCCCTTATCGTTATTCCCCACCACCATGTCACACAACAAACCCATGGAACTCTGCATTGCCATACCTGAGCATTATAATGGCTCAGCCACCACCACCTCAAATTGGATCAACTTGGTCTGATTATACCTCCACGTTAACAAGGATGTATACAATGATGACAGTAAGCAAATTGTTTTCACCCTGTCCTACATGACCAAGGGCACTGCCGTCGACTGGGCTACCACCTTCTGAATCAAAGCCATCTCTGGCAACAATATAACCCTTGGAACTTTTGACAACTTTGTAAATGCCTTTGAAAAGGCATTCAAGACCACCAATACCATCACCAATGCTATAGCCTGGCTATCCACAGCTGAAGTAACAAAGAAAAAGGTAGGGTCTAAGGAAAAAGAGCTGACCCTAGAAGCCTACACCCTCAAATTCAAAAACAAAGTAGCCCTCTTCAAAATCTCCAGCGAGAATATTCTCATTGGCTACTACTTTGCTGGACTTCCCACCTGGCTCATGCATTATATCATTACCATGGATAAGAGGCTCTCAACTGTCTCTGAATGGTATGAGAAAGCAACATATTTCAATACCCAATGGGAGCACACCTGAGAAATTGAAAAACACTGCACTGCATGCAGCACTTACCACCAGTTTACCCCTTTGAAACCCTTTAAAACCCCATATAATCCAAATGCCATGGACATTGACACCATACACATTTGGAAACTCATCCCTGAAGAACAAAAGTGCTGCATCAAAAAGAAACTTTGCTTCTGCTGCCGAAACCCTGGCCATCTTAGTATGGCCTGCCCACACTTCTCCTCCTCCTCTTCAAAGAAACCCACTAATAAATGGGTTCAATGTGTAACAAAAGACAATGAAATTCCTGGTTTAAAGGATATTGAGAATGATGAAGAGGATGAAAAAAGACATTTCTTCTTTGGATTTTTAAACAGGGGAACTTCTTTGATGCTAGTCTCCCCTTCTGTTCCCATTGCCAATGTAACTGTACAGTCAACCAAGAAATCTATGCAAATCCCTATGCAATTGATTGTACCTTCACATTTGATGAAAGCCATCAACATCACTACTCTAGTTGACAGTGGAGCCCAAATCTGCTGTATTGACCGAAATTTTGCGAAACACCACTGTCTTCCTCTCACAAAGCTAGATTACCCATTTTTTGCACAAAACACTGACATGTTGCAAAACACCAATGGAAAGGTCACTCATTCCTGTAGCCTCTTCATCTCTGTAAAAGGCCTTTGTCACTCTGTCACTCTCTATGTCTTAACTTGCAGAACCAAGAGCATTATCCTCAGGCTTCCTTGGCTTAAGAAGGCAAACCCCACTATTGATTGGACCACAGAAATCCTCACTCTCCATGAGTTCACCAATGAATCTTGCACTCTCTACAACACTCATGTTCAAGACCTCAACCACCACAACACACACTATCCTATATCTGTCCTCTCCACTCCTCCCCCAAAACATTGTTATGTCAACTCTGTAACTGATCGTCATCTACACCAATATCTCCACCATGAAAATGAAGATCAATTCCTTCAACATGCCCTTCACAGTCACCATATCTACCAGATTACCTGTTACAGTAGTCATTTTTCCCTCTTAGATTCCCCATATGTGGCTAAGCTTACCACCACCATGGAGCTTGCTATCACTGCCGAAAAGGCAAAACCTAAAACTGTCCTACCTCCTGAATACCACAATTCACTTCAGTTTTCTCAAAAGAAGCAACAGACCATGTCCCACCATCACGTCCATATAACCATGAGATTGTCCTCGACAACTTGTTTGTCCCAAAAACTGGGAAAGTCTATCCATTAAATCCAGAAGAGCAAAAGGCAACCAAAGATTTCTTAGATGAAAATTTGGCTTCCAGCAAGATCCACTCTTCAAACTCTCCTCAAGCATCCCCCTTCTTCTTCATCAAAAAGAAAAATGGGAAACTTCGTCCTTGTCAAGATTACTGCTATGTCAACAAGCACACTGTTCACAATGCCTATTCTCTTCCTTTAATCTCAGACCTCATGGACAAACTCCATGATGCAACGGTTTTTACAAAGTCTGACATACAATGGGGATATAATAATGTCCATATCAAAGACAGACACCAATGGAAGGCTACATTCATTACACATAAAGGGCTCTTTGAACCTATGGTCATGTTTTTCAGCCTGTCCAACTCTCCAGCAACATTTCAATGGTTCATGAATGACTCTTTCCATGATCTAATTGTGGAAGGATGGCTCATCATCTATATGGACAATCTCCTTATCTTTTCCCCCAACAAAGCCTCTCACATAGAATGCACCAAATGCATACTCCAACAGATGGAGAAGTTGGATCTCCACCTCAAATTGGAGAAATGTACCTTTGCTGCTAAGGAGGTTGAATATCTTGGTATGGTTGTCTGCCCTGGCCAACTCACTATGGACCCAGTCAAACTCAAGGGTATTGCAAAGTGACCTACTCCCTCAAAGGTCAAATACATCCATTCCTTCCTTGGCTTTGCCAACTTCTATTGTCACTTCATTCCCGACTATTCCCACATAGCTCGCCTCTTACTTGACCTCACCAAGAAAACTTGTCCCTGGCAGTGGACTCCTTCCTGCCAGTCTGCCTTTGACCACCTTAAATGCCTCTTCCTAGCTCAACCCATCCTCCAACTCCCTGATCTCTCCACCCCCTTTGCTATCACCACTGATGTCTCAAAATTCACCTCTGGTGATATACTTCTTCAGACTGATGTCAGCAGTGACTGGTATCCTTGCTTCTACCTCTCTCAATCCTTCTTCCCCACAGAATGTAATTATGACATCTATGACCATGAACTCCTTGCCATCCTTTGTGCCCTCAAAGCCTGGCATTATTACCTTTGTGGCACAGCTCACCCAGTCCAGGTCTTTACCAACCATAAAAATCTTACCTTCTTTCATTCTTCCCAGGCCTTGAACCGTTGTCAGGCTAGATGGCTCCTTGACCTCACCAACTTCAACCTTAAACTTATCTATGTCCCTGGTAAACTCCTTGCCAGTCCTAACACTCTTTCCTGGTGACCTGACTTTCTTGGTGTGGGTTCTTTGGACAACTCTGGTATAACTCTTCTCCCACCCTTACTCTTCATTTATCACATTGACACTGCCCTCCATGCCCACATCTCCAGTGTGTCTTCAGGAGACCCACTTATTCTCTGGGTCCTCCAATCCATCCAGTCCAATGTTCCAGTTGCTTTGCACTCCCACCTGGCCAACTGGCAGTTCACACATGATGTTCTCCTTTATCGTGGCTGCATTTATGTTCCCCCTACCAGTTCTCTCCACTGTGATATTGTGGCACATTGTCATGATCACGAAACTGCGGGCCATCCCAGCTTTATGAAAACCTGCCAACTGGTCACTGCTGAGTTTTGGTGGCCTGGCCTTGCCACTTTCATTCACTCTTATGTCAAGGGCTGCGCTGTCTGTCAGCAGAACAAGATCATCACCCACCCTACAACTCCCCCCCTCTTTCCCCTTCTTTCCTGCACCACTCATCCCTTTCAGCAGATCTCTTGCAACTTGATCACCAGCCTCCCTATCTCTTCCGGTTTTAATGCCCTTCTGGTCATGGTCAACCATGGGCTTATGAAGGGGGTAATTCTTTGCCCCACCAAATCCACCATCACCACCAAAGGAGTGGCTACCCTCTTTTTTCACAAAGTTTTCCTTCAATTTGGCCCATACGACAAAATAATCTCTAATCAGGGGCCCCAATTTGCATCTGCCTTTGCCAAAGAACTTGGAAAACTCCTCAAATATGATTTATCCCTCTCCACAGCCTACCATCCACAATCTGACAGCAAAACTGAAAGAGTCAATCAAGAGATCGAAACCTACCTTTGCATCTTCTGTGATGACTGCCCTACAATGTGGGCCAATTCCATTTCACATGCAGAATTCACACACAATCACCACCCTCATTCTGTTACCCATCAATCACCATTCTACCTCATAATGGGATATAAACCCCGTGCCCTTCCCTTGGTTATTCCCAACATCTCTATTCCCGCCATTGAACACCATCTAAAAGCCCTCACTGCTGCCCATGACAAAGCTCTGGCAGCTTATAAACTAGCTTGTCAAGTAATGAGCACCTGCTTCCAAAAGAACTTTACCCCCTTTCAGAAGGGCAACAAAGTTTGGTTAGAAGCCAGAAACCTGAAGAGATCTGTTACCAACTCAAAGTTTGCCCCAAAACAGGAAGGACCATTCACCATTACCCAAGTTCTATCTCCCCTTACCTACTGACTCTGCCTTCCCAAAACCTGGAAGATCTGCCCCATATTCCATGCCACCCTTCTTACCCCTTACCACGAGAACCCCATGCATGGATGGAACTTTCCAGCCCCACCCCTGGAACTTGTAGATGGCAAAGAAGAATATGAAGTTGAGAATATTCTCCATCATTGGGGAACTCTGAAGAACCATTCATTCCTGATCTGATGGAAGGGCTACTCCACTAAAGAAGACTCATGGGTATCTGAGCAGAATTTGAAATATTTGCAATCTGCCCTTCTCCACTATAAGAAGTGTTACCCTTCCACCTTCCCTCCCATTACCTCTTAAACCTCTACTGCCATCATCCACACCAAAGAGAAATGCCTTCTTCTTCCCTCACACCCTCCTCTATCTCATCTCCATCCTTGTTCTCTGCTTTGCTCCCAGTTATCGATGACATCTCCTGTCCTTCATCACCTCCACCCTTTGCACCCACACCCATCATGACTTTGGGATATATTTCCCCAGGAGCTTGGCAGGACAACATAACCACTTTCCCTATTCTGGACCTTCACAGGTCACCTTCTTTATCTAGCAATGACTCATATCCCCCTAATGTTGTATACTCCATTGATGTTCCCCAATATGCTCACCACCTATGAAATGACTTCCTTGATAGCAGTCAGCTAGATGCACTTCACAGTGCCCTTACCAACTCCCATCTTGCTACCCCTATCGCATCCCATTTGGACATGGGATCTCCTCCTTATTTACTTTACCAGGCCTATTTACAAGTAGCTTGTATTCCTCTCTTCACAGTACACCTTCCCACCACTGCCTATGCAGACCAGGCCCTGCAGATGTCACAGCTTCAATCTATCCATAAGTATGTGGAGGGAGCTATCATTGCCACCATGCACTAACTGGGCATGACTGAATTTGTCAAGGGCGTGGAACGCTATCTCAAGGAACTCCATCTTGCCCGAGCTTACACTCTAACTTCACAAGTGGACAATATGTCCCTCACCTCTCCCAAAGCCTTATCCTTTTCCCTCATCTCCAATGAATTGGCCACCTTAGAAAGAACTGAAGCCATTTGGACCAGCAGGCATGGATTAATACCCCTTCCTCCTTTTCACCCAAGATATGGTGATGCCTGCTTCCAATGCTGCTACCTCAGCCATATCCATATCCATTGTGATTAATACCAATACACCAACTATACAGAATGGGCTCCCAGCCATTTGCTCAGTCATTGCCCAAAACGCCAAAAGACTTCAGCATCTTCTTCAGGGTCTTCCCATATAGTGTCCTCCTCTTCCTCAGCCTCTCTTCATCATGTCCCAGCTCCTGTCCCACATTGTCATACCACCCAATCTCATTGCCCTCATATCCCTCCCCACACATCTACCCCTTATACCACCACAGACCATCCTCTCAACTCGGATGAGATATGGGACAATGTTGTAAATGCCAACATCACTGGATCCCCTGGGCATTATGATTTAGATTTTTAACAGAGTAAGCTGCATCACAGACTTGTGCATAAGTGAGGGGTAATGTTACAATCCCTCTTTTTCTCCTATGTTCTCTCTTTTCCTTTTGATTCCCTTGACACCATAGCCCTAACCTGTTAAGTCCAGTTCAACTCCAGGTAGTTCTGGAGAAAGTCCGGAGTATAGGGTAAGACAGAAGGAAATGGGCTTTGGCTTCAATGTATGTGTTGTGCCCTTGCTCAAGTTCCTTTAGCCCTTATTTACAGAGTGCAAGGTTGGAGTGGTTGGAGTAATCAGAGTTTGTCCAGTGAGGAACGAGAGAGAGTTGATGACTATAGTTGATATTTGAACTGAAGTTTGTACATCATAAGTATAGGGCTTTATATATGGTGTTGGAGTCAGATTAATAATCAGAATGTATCTGGTAAAGCAGGAAGCTGGAGCTATGCTCCTAAGTGAAGCATAGGATTGGAGAAGTCTAAGGAGTGGGACTAACACATAAAGAGAAACAAGGAGGAATGCAACTAAAATGGAGAAAGAACTAAGTACAAGCAAGTCCAGGAGTGCATTTGGGTCGAGATGAGTCCAGAGTTCATACTATCTACATGGAGTTGGGGTCGGAAGTATCAAAGGTGACTTGGTGAATTTCTGGGATATGACATGACCTATGAAAACCTCTGTTATCTGCAAGGTTATACACTCGAACACTTCTATGACCCACTTTATTCTTCCATTCCTACACCTGTTCTATACTCTTCTATTGTGTTCCATGCACATTCTGACTAAGCCTTCTATCCCATTCCATGACATTCTTCCACTTAGTCATCTTCATTTTCCTTATCTATATAAACACCATCATAGGCTGCATTGTTCCTTACGTTAGATCTACTCAATCTAACTCATTGTTTCCTTCCCTCTGCAAGTCTTTATTCTACTCTTGAGTGAACACTATCCTTAGTCCCTGTGGGTCTATATATCTGGCCATCCTTGTTGAGTCTTATCTCAAACCTTTGACCCTATATACAGATACATCGAGTAACCATCTCAAACCCTTGATTCTGCAATCCTTGTCACCTTTTTGAGTCTATGCTTGTCTCTACCCAGGCCAAGCATAACAATTGGTACAAGGAACTCTCAAGTTTGGAGGAGATTCTGTGATGGTATGGGGCTGTATAACTTGGGAGGGAGTTGGATTTGCTACCAAGATTGATGGTAGGATGGATGGTGATCTTTACCTTCAAATATTGAAGGATGAACTGCTCAATACCTTGAAGCATTATGATCTCAATTCTCCTGACACCATCTTTCAGCAGAATAATGATCCCAAGCATATCTGCAAAAAGGTCAAGGAGTGGCTGGGGGAGCAGGAGTTTAGGACTATGGTGTGGCCTGCATAGTCTCCTGACTTAAATCCCATTGAACATCTCTGGGGTTATCTCAAAAGGAGACTTGCAGAGCAGGAACCCCCTCCTAATGGGATTTATGAGTTATGGGATAGGATTCAGGAGAAGTGGGAGGAGATATCAGTTGAAGTGTGTCAGGAATTGATTGAAAGCATGCCTAGGAGGGTTGAGGCAGTGCTTAAAGCCAAAGGAGGTTATACCAAGTACTAATATTTGTCAAATACCCTAATGATTATCAAAAGGTGCAAAACTGTTACAATGATGTCTCTGGATTAAAATGGCCATATCTCCATAGCCTCTGAGCCAAATCACATGAACCAGGAACCAAAATATAGCTAAGGGTTAGTAGCTCCCACGCCCCCACCAACCCTAAGCGAATTTCCCACACCCTCCATTACTACACCATGTATACTTCAAAAGTACCAAATATTGTAACAGTTTTGTACCTCACTGTAGTTCTTTAGTTCAAATATCAACTTAGATTCCCTCTCCTGACCCTGAAGCTAAAGCCTTGACAGCCTCCCTCTGATCCTCACTTGACTTGATATTTCCCCAAATGCCTAAGTCCTTTATCTGACCCAACTCTGAAAATCTGGGATGTGAACTCTGGCAAGAGCATACCACACACAGTGAAGCTAAATCCTGACCACTTATACTAACGCCAGAAGTTGTGGAGTTACATGGAGATCACATTCTTAACAGTGGGATGGAAAGATGAAAGAAAAGGTTATGGAGATGGAGGGCACACACCAGGTGTGGGCAGTCAATGTCTCCTCTAATTTGACTAGGTTTGCTACCAGAATTCAGAGCTCTGCCAGCATCTGGAGCATCTCAAGTGGGAAGAGACTTGTTGGCCCACTTGAACATGGCAATGGCAATCTTGTTAGTGGGGTGAAATTCTCTCCAGATGGCAACCACATTGCTACCACCTGCTCTCATGGCTTGATCTGCATTTTTAATAGCCACAATGGTGACAAGCTCATCATAATCAAGACTAGTATATCTGAATTGGTGGTCACTCCACTTCTGTAGTCAACCAATGGTTAGCAAATTTTTGCCATATCTGATGACAACAAAGTCAGGTCATTCAATGTCTCCACCAGGTCTCTGCTTGTTCTCATGTGACATGCCACTTCTTACCATGGGTTTATAAGGGTTTATAAGAAGTGTATTTGTATAACAAATATTTATAACTTATGAAAACTATTTGCAATTAGATAAGGGGAATATAAGGCCTTATAAGATCTTATCATGATACTGTTAGAATGACATATCTGCTAGCAATGAAACTTAGATGTATTGTCATATATGGGTTTGCCAATAACTACAATATTTATATTTGTGTGAAATAGATGGAAAACCAGGTACTTCTTCTATATATATGATATCCTTATATTTCCTTGTAACCTAATCAATAATGCAATTGATTTTAGTACTTCAATGCTATTTCAGATGATATATAAGGCCTTATCTGGATGTCATCAGAATGACATATCTGCTAGCAAGCAAATCTTAATAGATTGGCATATACAGTAATGGTTTCCCAACAAGTACAAATTTTATATTAGTGCAACATAGTTAGAAAACCAGCTCTTAGGCAATAGATAGCTAAGCCCAAGTGATTTCACAAGGACTGGGTCAGGCCAACCCAGTAGGTAGTATACAATTAGCCTGAGTGATTTCACAAGTACATTCTCCAAAACCCAATGCCCTGAACCATGTGCATAACAATAGGTATGATACAACTAAGCCCAAGTAATTTTGCAAGCACATGATCCAATACCTGGATGCCTGATTGACATAAAATAAATAGCAGGAACATTCCCTGGGCAACAATGGACTACTCACCCTCTACAGTCTCTTATTCTCCTTACTGCCTTTCTCATCTTCACTTATCTGGCTTGTAGTACCTTCCTCCTCCTTTTCTTCTTCCTTCTTCTCTACTCTATTAACTGATCCTTCATGATCCTGATGAGTTGTCTGACCTTGTATGTCTTGCATCATAACATTATCCTTATCTTTTGATTCCTTGCCAGTCTCCAAGGACAGAGCAGGAACTTGATCTGGAAGATTCTGGGCAAGGTAACCCACCCCTATTTCTGAAAATCAGGCAAATATGTCCCAGTCT
>JBBPRD010000287.1:0-15897 GCA_038092855.1 Boletus piedmontensis
GCTGGCAAACGAGTCACTTGTACGGTCCGATACGGACGCCTGATTCCCAGCCACCGCATCCGAAGGACCAGGTTCACCTCCGATGTGCGTCGCCGCCGCAGAAATCGATGATTCCTGTTCCTATTCGGCCGAAGCGGTTGGTCGATCTGCGGCATCTCTCGCCGACTAAATGCGATCGAGGCGGATGGCGGCCAGCAGCCAGGCGAAGTAGTGGAGGTAGTGTCAAGGACTTGGTGAGGCAGTTTGAGAGTTTACAGGATAGCTGATCGATTCCTATATGTACCGTTTTAAAGAGTATGGTCATATGTCGTATGTGTTTTGTTTATCTTTTCGGGATCGCGCTGGGCGCCATAATCTACGAGATTGTTTGTTTGAATGGACTAAACAGCAGGATCACTTTGCGGGAAATACACCATGAAATTCCTTAACCTAATGACAAGCCACTATTGACTTTAGGACATAAAAAGGGGATTGACCGAAAAGCTAGAGTAACAAGTTGAAAGTGACATTCCAATAAGATATCTGAAAGAACGTGCACCACTGAATATATACCAGAGTAGGGATCAGAACATGGATTCGTGCGAGAAAGCCACCGCATATTGAAATAGATAATTAATGGGTAGCATCATGATCAGCAGCACCTTCGTTCAGGGATGCACCAGGTTGACCATGCGCGCGAATGTGCAGGTGTTGATGAGAGAGCTTGTCAAAAACCGCGGCGACACCATGTTTCTCCTTTGACGCGGCCCTGACTCCGGGGTCACGAGATCCAGAACGGGAACGAATGTTACCCGCGCCCCCACGGCCAGTCGACTCGAACTCCCCAAGATGGTGCGCGACGCGCTCGATGTCGGGCTCGTGGGTGCCCGTAATGTTTGCGGCGCCGCCTCTGCCGGTCGAGTGACTGTGTACGTGTCAGTTTGGGGGATATTCGGCAAGGGGAATAAGAGCAGAGAGAGAGAGAGAGAGAGATTACAGACATTTGTTCGTGATGTGCATGATGCCTCCGTTCCTCTTCGTCAAGGGCTTCGGACCTAACGTTGTTTCCAGCGTGGATGTTCCCGGCGCCGCCTCGCCCGGTAGAGTGCATGACAACGGCCGGACCTCGGGAGCGAGAACGAGAGCCGGATATGTTTCCGACACCGCCACGGCCTGAGGAGTGCTATATCGGATGGAACTTGGATTGGGGGGTGTGGTTTTGGAAAGAGAGGATATGCTCACAACGGTGGTTGTCTCTGCGTGTTCGCGGACGAGCTTGGCCTGGTATTCGGCCTCTGCTGCATCTCGGGTGGTGGGGTGGGCGTCTCGAGAAGGGGAGCGAATGTTTCCAGCACCACCGCGTCCGACGGAAATGACCTGATCGTTGGACTTGTCAGTAGATGGGTTAGGGCCATGCAAGAAAGGGATACCGATACTGACTCTGTCAGGGTGAATTGCAGGCTCGCGGCCACGGGTGCGTGAAAAATCATCTGGGCCATCGGTAGGACGGGTGTCACGAGATTGGGAGGAACGCCTGATGTTGCCTATTCCGCCTCTTCCAGAGGATTGCTATGCATGGGGAAGCTGAGCGCGGGTAAGAGAGCGAGCGGAGAAGACTCACGAAGGCGTCGCGCCCCCTCGACACGGAGCGACGCTCATAGTCGTTTGGGGTGTCTGTCATGAGAGGAGGTCAGAAAGGCGCACACTGCCGAGAGTGAAAGAGGGTTTTTGAATATGATGGGACAGGACAGGTGCTGCCTATCTTATCTTGGGCTAGCGTTATCACTGCAAGTCCAAGGGGGGCTTATCTCCTCAGACCTTATCTGCCCTCCTCGCGGACTTAAATAGACGGTGGGTACTCACTGGGACCTGGCTTATTCACCAATGGCTCCGACATGGAGACGGTGTCTCCCCTCTCCGTCGACAGCGCGCGTGTCAATCGCGCCCCAATCATAGACATCTGCTGCGAAAAGGACCTGCGTGGTGATCTTGTTTCAGATAGAATGGCCATTGCTGCCTTGTCGTCTGCTTCCACAGGCATATCGAGTTTATATGTAGAGAACAGCCCGGAAGTCGGCGATGCCAACTTGAACGTGCGTAACTATATGTAGTACGTGGTGCTCAGGCTCTCCATAACGTTCTAGTCAGTGCCTGATCTTGGGTCGTATGGTTACGGATCTACCTTAGACATAACTCTATAAGCGACACACCCACCACCCAGCCATCCTGGCCACCGGCACCGTCCCACTGTCCACAGATCAGCGGCGGGGGCCATGGCACTTCATTCGCCATTGTGCCATCACTGCGGCGAATGATGGTGACCTTCCGTCGCGACCTTGTGGGAGCGATCAGCAATCCGCGTCTAAAGCACGACATTCTACCCCGTCATTATCTAATGGCTCTAGAGCCCAGCTGCCATGGAGGTTTCAAACATTCACCCTCCACTGCTACCGCCTACCACGAGTCTGGCGGCACCGCGTGAGGTTGCCGCTTCTTCAAAACACATCTACAGCTTCAGTCTCTCGCTCGTCTCAAGTACTATCAGACTCATTACTCTTCCTACGAAGCTGAGCCAATTCGAACTGTGCTAACAGTTTTGTCGGGATAGAATATCTTGTATGACACACAGTGACAAGCTCATGAAGCGGTACCTGGCTTTGCTCACTGAAGCCGAGCTCCTGCCAAGTACATACTGTACAAATACTTTGAGCGCGTTCCAGGAATCACCGGGCCGTCCCCTGCACCAAGTCTGGATCTACCAACTCGTTCAGCCGTTCAATCCTGCAGCGAATCCCATTTATCCCTCAATGACAGCACGTCCGTATAATACTCAAAGCGGCATGAGTGCCGCTGGAACCGGAAGCAGTGGCCATCTAGAAGGATATAAGTGGGCTGCCACGGAGCATGGTCATACCAAACGCGTGCTCCCAGCTCCTACTCACGCCATGCATGACAATCGTTTTCTGGCAGTTCTTAGGCGTATATCCAAGCTTCAAGCACGGAATAGAGCAATATTGCATGCGAAAATGCTCAAAAGGTCTGTAATATGAACAACAGGTAGCAAGAGCGGAGAACTTCAAGTGTATTCAGTGTTGACGACAGGGCGATATACAACAGCTGTCTCATCACAATGTAGTATACGTATACGGTCCTGATTACTGCTCTGGATTCGGGTTCCTACAGAGGTATAATGAGTTAGACAACATGTATCACACAACATTTTGAACAGAAAAAGATCGAGAATCAGATAGGAGCGAAAGACGTGATAGGTTGGTTGTCAACACGATAGTTTCAGTGTGAACTATGCTTGACTTTTGTGTTTCATCGTGAAAATTTGACCGCACAGCCGTCGGAAACGTAGGAACGAAAATTTTGTGCTCACATTCGTCATTTCCCTCCAAGGATATCGGCGGCATTGACGAATCTACAGAAAATAAATCAACATCCAGCGTCGCAGAAACAGATCCGGGCTACCCCGGCGCGCGCAAGAGATCCGTGAACTGGATGGAGTGGGCCTGTTGAATTGACGCACGTTGAGTGCGAGAGATGTAGTACACACCTTTCCCGGCTGAGGTGTTTTATAGTCAGCCAGTCGGCAACTCCCGACAAGGCGTTCGTGAAACAAAAGCAAGAGTCGAGCGGTTTAGTAACAACGGACGTTCATGCCCTCAAATCCAGTTCCACACAAGGTCGTTCACAATGGCTGGACCATGTTCACACCAAGTACTCATGGAGGCGGGGAATCCCTGCAAGGAAAAGCCAGAATCCAATCCGAAAGATGAAAAAGAAAACATTTCATTCTCTGCCCTCGCAAATATATGAAAAAGACGAACGACACCGCATCCCAAAAAGTAATAGCCAGACGAACATAATAGCAACTGCGATACTCATCGGAAAAGCGTCAGTATACCTTCAATCCTTGATTTGTCTTCCCAATCAGTTTTGCGATGTATAATCTTTGGAGATAGACCTGAGTTCTAAGCCAAGTACCCGGGCCACCAACGGGGTCAGATGCCATGAATTCTTCACGAGGGACTCGTGATCTTGTTGCTTCTCGAACAGCGGATCAGAGGCGGTTGGGGGTCACATTCGAACGTGCCACGGTCCGGCGGAAAGTCATAAATGAGTGCCAAGCTCCCTTCAGACTCACCGCATGCACCACCATCTGGTACTGCCTAGTTTGTCCCATTCGAAGTCGTAGCAAGTTCATCCCCGTTCACATTTGCATCGAGAATAAGCAGACGCTCTTGATATTGGCAAGTTCGTTCAAGCGGGGAGATATCAATTAGCCACGTATACACATCATTGGATACCTTACTATAGGTAACGTTTGAGAGATGCGGGGCATGCAGTATGCCAAAAACCCGAGGATTGAAGGCTTGCTCTCCGAGCGGCCCTCAACACCGCTAACGCGGGAGTGCGTCTTTTCTCTGTATTTTCTGAACCTCCAGCATCCTCCGTAGGTCTCTCTCGACCTTCATCTTCCTCGCTCTTTGTCTCCGCTTGTTCAGGTGACTCCACTCCTCGCCTACACCAACCGATGCTGGGGTCAACGCCGTCGAACCGAGGCATGTGGTGGTCATGGTGATTGGCTTGGTTGGACTCGCCGGAGGGGTTTGTTTAGGTCTCCACAACCACGCCGTGAACGCGCCTTGGGTCCGCACCTTCTCGACACGGTTCTGGGCGGCCAGATCACGGAGGACGACCGTCTTCAGATACCTGTTCCCACGTTCGCAGATATGTTTCAGTGGAGAAAGAGGAGAGAGGGAGGAAATAACGTACCTCATGGATCGTATTTCTTCGCCTGCGCGGGGTGCCGGGGTGCTAGCGCGAGCGGGCTTGACGGCAAGGTTGTAGATGTCCTTGGTCGCCACTGGGGCTTTGGATGAGTTGATGATGTTCAGCACTGTCTCGCGTGCTTTGGGGGTGCAGTGCCGAGGCCATTGATAGAGCGAGGAGACGGTGAAAGTGCTGGTCATCGCGTCACTGGGGGAGAGTCGCCTGCACTGGATTTCTCAAAAATGTCATGTCCAAATGCGGCAACGCAGGACGGAGGTGTATTTTATTCCAAAGTATACGTGCGTCTACATAAAAAAAAAACTACAATTGCATTGCATCCTCCTTCTCGTACCCAGGGTTCTTTCGCAGGACGATGAATCCTTCGAGGACATGTGCATATGGAATGTACTCTTCAGTGGCCAGCTCCGCTCTCTCTGTCGTGCCCAAGCGCACCGGCGTCTGGTGCGTCTGGAAACCAGAGATCGTACGAGGTTTGCCAGCTTGTCCCACCACATCAACGGCCTCGTCAATGCCATGAGTACCATGCAAAAGTAATTCGGGAGCAGCAGTCGACTCACCTGGCCTACACGAACCGTCACAGGATGGTTTTTGAGGTCTTCGTTAAGAGTGATCAAGAACCGCGGGTACATGGCGGTCACAAGGTAGTAGAGCATCCAGTGATACTTGTCTAGCACGACTACAGCGCATTCAAACTTGAGTTCGGTGTCGTCAAGGATGCACATATATCACTCACAAGCCTTGGCATCCGTGAACGCTGTGATCGTCGCCAACAAACCAGCGACAGCCGGCCGACTCATGATGTTACGGTCAGAGAAGAAGGGATTAAGCCCTATCGTGCCCTTGCCCATGTGTACCAATCCTTGTGCGATGCGCACGGTGAACAAGCAATCGGGTTCCTTGTAATAATACCCAGCGAGTTGTCGGAGCATTTGAGCGAGACGAGCGTTGTTGGTTCCTGCGCCAACCAGACCCATGGCAAAGATGGCGTTAAGTGCGACTTGAAGATCGTTATCGTGGCTGTATTTGGAGAGCGTGTCGAGCACAGGCAGTTGCGGATTTGAAGCGTTGATCAGACCGAGAGCAAGAGGGACAGATTTGCGGATGATACGATTGCCGTAGTGCATCTGTCGTCGCTTGTGAGCAAGTTAGATGTAGTAAAGTATCCCAAACTTACCAGATGGTTAAACTGTCGCATTGACATTTCTGAGCCGATATCCTCACCCATTGCAATTATAGAGATGCCAAGCACGGCGAATGATAGGAAGGTATCCTCTGGTCTTTGCTCGTCTTCCTTCTTTTCCTCCTTTTTCTCTTCTTTTTTCTCTTCCTTTGCTGCCTCTTCTCTCTCCTTCACGGCTTCCAAGTGTTCGCCGCATAGATGGAGAAGTCTCTGTACTCGTAAAACATTCCCCGTGGCCGCAAACGAACAGACCTCCACAAGAATTTGGGCTTGTCTTGAGATCGGGTGCTCAATAGCTTTGAGGGTTTCAAGCGTTGCATCGGATGCATCCTGAAGTCCTGAACATTTTGGATCACCGTGACATCCACTCAAAGGCGATAGAGAATGTATTTACCAACGTAAAGAAGGGCAAGTCCTAGAGCCAAGAACCGTCCCCACTTGTCTCCAAGCGATTTTTCATCTCTTTCCATCAGGGTTTGGAGAATAGTGCTGGTAATTTCACCATTACCACTTCCAACAAATACGAAGCCAAGGGAAAGAGCGCTCAGCGCAGCAACCTCGGTTGAAGTAGATTCATCCGCCACCGCAGGCAGGAGAAGGGCAAGTAGGTCTTCACGATGCGAACCGGCGTATGCCAACCCAAGACCAACGATGGAGGCGGTTTTCAAGGGCAGCGACGGATTTGCTGTATATTCCCCGAGAAGGGCTAGCGCGGCGTCGGCTTCCGTACGGACACCCGAGTTCAAGAGACCTGTAGCGAGAAGGGCACCAGCCTTGATGTGCTCTTCTGATGAGTATGTGTACTTGTCGACATGGCTGAGACCGATATCCGTGTCCCAAAGCAAGCTGAGCCCCAAGCTGGCTGCAGCACTCATCATACCTGCAATGTATCAGCAAGTGCCATGACGCGGAATACACGACTGACCGTGATCCTTGTTCTTGTACACCCAGCTGTTACCTTCTTCTGCTTCCACCATGAGCTTATCGTTTCCAAATCCAGCATTGACAAATGCGTTGACGAATGTTCCCGCCAGGTTTCCCCGGGCGGAGTCGACGTTCGCAGATAAGCCTCCTCCTATTGAAAAATACATGTGTTCTTGTCAACCCGAGCGCGAGAAGACGTGCTTACGCGTATTCTCCAAATGGCTTTTGTATACATCTTCCAAGCTCTTGGGTTCTGCAACACCAACCTCCTTGCCGAATTCTCTGAAGAATCTACTTAGGTGAGTGTTGCTAAGGCATTCCACGATATCCTCGGGAAGCGCAGTTTCTGCGTCGGCATCTTCGCAGGCTGAGGGTTGTAGCCACTCCAATGGTATTTGAGCACGGGAGAGGAGGAGGGCGAGCTGGCGTCTCATTATCCTGGGCTTTCGGCTCAGAATATGATAGGAAGCACAAAAAAAAGGGCAACTAACGGATTACCGGAGGCGTTAAAATCTTGTCGAATCAGTTCCGCGTCATTTAGACGAACCGCTACGCTAAGTGCCTCGGGGAATTTAGAAAACTGAAGATAGATGCTGTGAATAGCCCGTAGGAAGGTAACATCATCGGGGGGTGGTAAAAGAGTTACGCATCTACAGGGGTCTTGAGATATCACAATAACCCAGTATGTATCATTACTGACCGGTCCATGTACGTGCAAACGCGTCCGAACGTGTTGATGTCAACCAATCCTGCTATTCGATCTACCATTTCGAGCTCCACAAAAAGATCCACGGCGTCAGGTTCAGCGTTATGACTGAGGAAGAACTTTGCGCATTCTAATGCGAGTGCGCGTAAATCGTCAATAGTCCCAGGGATCTTGATGGGTTCAATTTTCGCAGTCTCATTAGCATCCACATCGGGAGGGGACGACACCGCTTCTTCACCCTCTTGTCGGATTGTGTATTCTTCTCCGAGCTCTGCTGCTAGATGGCGAACGTACTCGTGTCCCCATGAACCTGGTTCGGGTATCGTTGATGGTGGTGGGAGGAGGGAGGCCGAGAGTAACCGATATCGGAGGGTCCCTCTAGGTTGGGTATCCGAGTACGTCATGGCAAGCACAGATAAGATGTCCGCAAAGAGACCCTGCGAAAGTGTAAGACGCGTAGTATGAATCTGATTCGAATACTTGCCTTGTCCTCTGATGGGGACCACGTATCGAAAAGCTTCTGGAGCTCGGGGTAGTGAGGGTGAAGGAACTTGAGAGGCTTAGGAACCGATGTCATGGAAGACGTCGACGTCCTTATGAGTACACGTAGGGTCTCGAGAGCAGGCCTATACAGCTCAGTGTTGGGTTCCTGATCGAGGCGTATGTGCAAGCACGGCTACAGAAGGGTGGCAACGTACCTTCAATCTCTCGATTAACATCTCAAGCTCAGACTTGAGCTGAGCATCCTCTTCTGACTACGGTGTGCATTTTCAGTGCTTGGCACGTTGATCACACTCGTCTGACGCACCAACTCCTCTTCCTCCTCCTTCTTGTCACCATTGGCTTTAGACGTGCCGGCTTTCTTCTCCGTGGCTTTCTTCTTTTCCTCTTCCTTCTTCTTATTTGGGTCTTCTGAGGGAACCTTTATTTCTGCAGTGGGACGTTGAGCCATGTTGGACGTCGCGGAAGGTTGATAGGATGATTGCTCGCGGAATGGACGAGGACGCGCGTCGCATGCGTTGACCAAAAGCGGTTGTTTGGCAAAGCCTTCCATTCCAAACAACCGCCACCAGTCAGATCCTTACATGGATACTGACTGCATACCTTGAAAACTCACGATTGAATCACCCAAAATGACCGTACGTTTGTTTTGATTTATCGCGCATATACTCTCATTCGAGCTGCTCTATAGAGAAGAGGTAGACGTGGCCGAGGAAAGTCTAATCGCAACCCAGCCAAGCCTGCTGATTTTGATGATGATGATCGGGGCATGCTCGAACGGGAAGACATGCACAACGAGCGATTCACGACCTACTACCAAGCACAAAAGATAATACCGGACAATGAATGGGAAGCCTTCATGGACTCGCTGCGACGTCCGCTCCCTACCACGTTCCGGATAGCCGGGAGTAGACAGTACGACTTGTCATCATTCGCATACGAAAGTCTCGTGCTCACTGTGATTGAAGGGTATCACACACCCTTGGAAATACGATCAAGGACACCTACGTCCCCCTCCTACACAACGTCACCTTCGAAGACGAAATTATCCCTCCTCCCGCTCAAATCCCATGGTGAGCTCCAGTCGCGTATATTTAGAGCTTGCACGCATGGGATATACAGGTATCCCTATGGGCTTGCATGGCAGTTCAATGTATCCAAAAAAGTATTAAGGAAATCGCCCGAGTTCAAGAAGTTCCACTCCTTTTTAGTGCACGAAACCGAAGTGGTCGGTTTCTCTGTTGATTTTCTTTGAAAAAACAGCTAATGCATCGCGAAGGGAAATATATCTCGGCAAGAAGCCGTGAGCATGTTGCCGCCGCTCCTCCTCGACGTCCAGCCTCATCACAAGGTCAGCACATGGTCGACTCACTAGGTACAGACCTCCCGACCTTTCCATTATACACAGGTCATCGATATGTGCGCGGCACCAGGATCAAAGGTAGTTAATCAAATATTCGGTCAGCTTGTATATTCAATTTCGATATAAGACAGCTCAGCTGCTCGAAGCATTACACGCAAACGATACTGCCACTGCAACATCAACACCCTCCGGCCTCCTCATCGCCAACGACAGCGACTCCAGACGTTCCCATCTTCTCATTCACCAATCCGCCCGTCTCCCAAGCCCTGCTTTCATGGTCACCAATCTCGACGCGTCGATTTATCCAGTCCTTCGATCCACATCATTTGAAAAACGTCGCTCAGCCAAAAAGACCCCGAGTCAACTTTTATTCGACCGTATTCTCTGCGATGTACCGTGCAGCGGAGATGGCACACTGCGAAAGAACATCGGTATTTGGAAACGCTGGCAACCCTTGGATGGTAACGGTTTGCACGGGTTCGTTCTGCCAATAGACACCCCCTCTGAACACGTTTCACCTCTGATGACGTTCTCCAAGGCTTCAAGTTCGCATCCTTGAACGTGCCATGCACATGCTCGAGCCGGATGGCCGCATCGTTTACTCCACTTGCTCCCTGAACCCCGTCGAAAACGAAGCTGTCATCGCCGCCGCTCTCAATTCTCATCCAGGTGAGGATAATTGAGATGCTCGTGACTCTTCCCGTGGCTTTTTATTTTTATTTTTATTTTTATTTTTATGTCAACAGGGTTTGAGCTAGTGGACGTATCATCTCAGTTACCCGAGTTGACTCGTCGACCCGGGATCACGCACTGGTCGCCAACGGTGGGTCGTTCGATCGACACATCGCATCCTTCCTGGGCAGTCTACATAGAAACAATTCCCGAAGGCAAACGCGTCGAGTCAAAAATGTTCGAGACACATTGGCCGCCAAGTAACGTCGGTACATTGAACCTCGAGCGCTGGTGCGTGGATGGGCAGTCCCCCGATTGCGTGTATGTTGACCGTGACGTGTTTAAACGACCCAGTATACGCATCTACCCGCATCTTCAAGACACGGGTGGGTTTTTCGTCGCAGTTTTGGAGCGCAAGGAGAGTCATAGACCGTCGAAGGGCAAACAGGCAGGGTGAGGCCCCGCCTATCTGCTCCCTTTTACGTGTACTAAGGGATCACGAAGGAAACGCGGGGCCGAGGAGGCAGGCACAGCCGTTCCAGAGAGCAAAAAACTCAAATTGGAGACTAACATCTGTTCAAACGAGCCTGAAGAAGTGCCAAGTGCGAGTATGTCGCCCGCCGAACCTACCACCACCATCGAAGATGACGCCACCATCGCCGAGGACGAACCGCAGCGCACCGCGCCAACCGCCCACACAAATAAGCCGAGGGTCGCCGATCCTTCTTTCAAAGAAATGCCTTACACATTTTTATCGCCCGATGACTCCGTGCTCGTGACCTGCATGTAAAGCACCTCTCCTTTTTGACCATCCAACTTTCCCCGCTAACGAACTACACCGACAGGCAACAACTTCATCTCACCTCCGACTTTCCCTCTACTAATGTCCTCGTACGCAATCCCGCAGGCGACGCCGTCCGCTCCTTCTACCTCACCAACGACCTCGTCAAATCTGTCCTTGCCCACAACGACTACACCCGCATGCGTCTCATGACGAGCGGCACCAAAGTCATCACGAAGCAAGAAGCCGGCCGGGGTATGGACGCTCACTTTCGTATCCTCGGCGAAGGGCTGCCAGTCGTCTTGCCGTACATCGACCCCGCGACGATCATGACCGCAGATTTCGCGACGCTGAGGATGCTGCTGCAGACGTATTATCCGCTGTGCACGTCTTTTCAGGAGCCGTTCAAGTCAGCGATCGAAGCACGAGGTAAGCGGATTCCGAGGTGCTGGGTATGAAGAGCAGCGCTGAGCGTTCCCTCCCCATCATCAAGGGTCCGGAAGTCACGTTGTACGCTTTCCAGTTTCGCAGTCTGCCGATACGACGTAAGCGATCATCCATGTTGTCTCTTGATGGAGCTCACAAATGTGCGCATGCGCACGCACACTTCCTCGACAGCCTCTCGCGCGATCTCGTGTTACCACTCTGGAAATCGAACGTCTCTGTTACCCTCATGATCGACAAAAAGGCAAAGAGGTTTGTATCCCACCGGAAATCTGCCCATCCGCGCACCTCTCACCTCGCTGTAATAGTGCTCTCAGTCTACGCCTGTTTGGGGAGGACGTGACCATCGCTGCCCGCGAAGCTGGCAAAAAGAAGAGGCTCGCGACCTCCTCAGCCACGTTGGCAGTAAATCACTCCAACGAGGCCGAGGCCGAGCCAGGACCTGAACGCGACAAGAATGATGATGACGCCGAAGAGGAAAATGACGACATGGATGCAGACGAGCAATTCGAATAACAATATTAGCGGATGGATAATTATGTACGTATTAGACAGCAACTATATGTAGCAAGAGGGTCCAAACACGAAAGGTAAATGCGAGAGTTCACAGCGAGGATATCATCGATTGTACCCAGGCATTACCATCAATGCGTGGTCGGAACGCCCCAATACATTGACGTAGCTCCTCAAGTTGCGTGTCTGCGGAGACGTCCTCCATAACAACGTCTTCGCCATCCATACCCGAAGTCGACTCTGCCCACTTTCGGAGGATGTCTTCGACGATCTGGATACCCTCCTCCATCACCTCGTCCGAGTGCTGCGGCTCGGGATGTTGGCCCACTGCGAACTCCTCGAGTTCATCTGCCTTGCGCTTGGCCAACTGCGACAGTACGTGTGATGACGCATTCTATGAACGGAAGCAAAAACCTACCTTGACGACGTTGTCAGGGAAGTTTGCCAGCTGGGCGACGTGAATACCGAAGCTCTGATCCGAAACGCCTGGCATCCCAAGTCAGCATACATGTAGGCCGCAGCAATGGGTAGGACAATTCCGTACCGGGCTCAACCTTATATAAGAGCGTGATATCCCGTTCCTGCGATCCTTCCTCTTGTCCAACGTGTGCGACGACGTGCAAATTCTTTACGTGTGGGATTTCTTGGTCGAGTGCTGTGAGCTCATGGAAATGGGTTGCGAAAAGACAGAAAGCTCGAATTTTGAGAGCAATGTGTCTATTGAGGAATGGGGATTAGTGTGTGGCAAAAAGCTGGAATAGGAAGAACTTACTCTGAGATTGCCCATGCAAGCCCGAAACCATCGTAGGTTGAAGTTCCTTTAATTCGATTATCAGCGCTCAGGAGCGCCGGCCAGGCGCGTAGCATTCTCACCTCTCCCAAGTTCGTCGATGATGATCAACGAGTCCTTTGACGCTGACTGCAACAGGTCAACCTCCGGCGAGGCGAGCAAAGAGAAACACTCACCCTAAGAATCGACGCGGTTTCCAGCATCTCAGCCATAAACGTTGACACGCCTTTAAGTTGCGAGTCACCCGCACCCACACGACACAGGATAGAATCAAATATAGGGAGAGTGGCCGAAGAACAAGGAACGAAACATCCGGTTTGGGCCATCAGAGCTATCACACCGACCTACAAGTTACTTAGCTCGCTTGAGCTCAGTGTGTCGAAAACATTGTCATCACCTGTCGGATGTATGTGCTCTTCCCACCCATATTAGGTCCCGCTATAGCGGCGATTCAGACAATCAACAACGTTCACGAACAAAGGGGCGCGAGACATACTGATAATCTGGAGCTCCCCCTCTCCTTTCACCATTTCAATGTCGTTAGGGATAAAGCTGATTTCGTCTTGCACCTCTAGACAAGGATGTCGTGCATTTTTTAATACGAGGCTGCTCCCGCCTTGACGTCGCAGGTCGTGTCAGCTATTAGACAATGGGATGATCTGCAATTTACCTTTCTCAAAGACATTAGGCTTGACATATGGTTCCGGAGCATTCATCGAAACATGTGCAAAGCTACGAGTATGGAAAGGTGAGGGTAGACCAGAGGAGAGTACTGGGAACGAACCTAACGATGACATCGATGTGCGCAAGGATGTGATCCAGTTTCTCCAGAACAGGGGTATATGTCGCTATACAACCTGTTGGCTACACGGCTGTTTGTTAACACTGGATACTCACAGGCAATGTTCACAACTTCTTTCACAAGCCCTGACTGGGTACGTTGATACTGTTCGCTTGTCTCCTGGTAGTCGGTCGCAATACTCTTCAGTGTCTTGGTCGTAAAGTACACGCCAGATTTGACCGTTCCGAGCTCGATATATTTCTTGCTCTTCGCAATGGCTTTTGCATCCTGGCTCGCCAAACAACACATTACAATTTCAGCATAATCGATGAACAACGCAAGAGAACATACGTTCTTGGTCAGCCTGAAGCAATATCCATATGTTGCGGAGTTTTCCAAGTGCAGTTTCTTGTCAAGGTCAAGCCCGAGATCCTTGCCGACAGCGCGGTGCTCGGCGTCCAGTCCATCCCTTGCCTAGCGAATATTTCACAACATCCAGTCATCCAATTAAGTTTTTGGTTCTATGCCTGAGCACCAACAACTCACTTCCATAAGTCTAGCAGCAAGCCTTTGCAAGCCCTCATCGTACTCTGGTTTGATGGTGTACGTATGCGTGTCGAGTGAGGCAAGATCAAGGGTGGTCTCCACCATATCAGAGTATTTAGAGAGACTATCGGAGAGGTTCTGTTGGGGCGGGATTAATAATCAAAACACGGTCTGTATGCATCCAGCTGCAATAATAATAAAAATGAAGAGACACACCCTAAAAGGTCCTAGGTATACCTCTTCCACAAGCTTTCCGTGTGCTTCGTGTTCGTACTGGATGTCCTGAAGGGTTTCAAGGAGACCTGGCATCTGTTTGCGGTCATTGTTCGGCATGGAAGAACGAACATGTTATGTTAAGTGTCACCTTCAATACCACCTGATACACGCGAACTACATCCTCGAGAGAAGCAACACCCTTCTTGAATCGTTTACTTAGCCGGTGGAGATCCGGCATTAGTTTAAGGTAGTCATCCTGCACCAGTTTAGAGTGACGAGACTCTAAGTGTGGGACAGTTACCTGCAAGGCCCGTCTTGTCGAAGAATCATCTACAAAAGTTTCTACGAGATCTTGGCGCTTCCCTGTATAAAAAATATTGAATTTAGCACGGAAAACAGTATTCGCGAAATACATTGGGTTGGAAGAGGTGAGCTCCGACTCACGTATCTCGTGCAAGTTGACGAGAGGCTGCTTCAACCAAGTTGCGAGGAGTCTAGTCCCTTGCGCGGTTTTGCATTTATTCAAAAGGCCCAACAGCGTAGATGACTTGTTGAGGCTACCCTGTGGATGCGTGAATCTGTGATGAAGCAAGAGAATACACAGCTTGTTGAAACTGACCCCTCCTTCAGAATCGACCAATGCCAGTGCTCTCACTGAACTGGCATCCAGACGCATGTATTGAGCGAGATCGTGTGTTTTTAGTTTGTATGCGCCGTGATTTGCAGGATCTGAAAGAAGAGAGAGGTAGATGACGAGCGCAGCTAAGGCACCCGTCGCAGGGACAGCTGTTTACAAATGGTAGCGTCACCATGAGAGCCCTGCAGAACAGAAAGATAGCGCACTGCTGGCGGTTGGTGCATCATCCGTTTCCTCGGATCCGGTTAGCCTTTTAATGTCTTCCAAAATATTTTTGGTAGTAAACTCGCCTGGGCAAACACGAGTCAGAGGAGGGAGAGATGGGAGACAAGTACATACTGGGTTTTCGTTCTGTAACAACGACACTACATCGCTCGAGGACTGCTTTGAGCTTGTTGAGGTCGAAATCACGGTCTGTGATGCCAGATGCCGTGCCTGTGGGTATGATGGCTTCTTTGGCGGAGAGCTGGATAATGAGAGACTATGCGACGAGTTAGTTTGAATCGTGACACCTGAGCACACGCGCACTTCTGTGTTCGAGAATAGGTCATTGTCCACGAAGTCGGCCGCGCCAATTTCGCGCACACTCGTGTCGGCGTATGCGATGCTGACATGCTTTGTTTTTGCCTTGTCTCCGCTGGCTGCAGAGGCGATCTTGATTGCAATAACGATGGGTGCAGACAGCACGTCCGAGTTTGCAAAGAGGAGGTCCTCGACTGCTTGGAGATTTCCTGGTGACGCCTAGGGACGTGTCAATACACGCACAGGGAATGTCACGTCGCTTGCCTCTTTCTGTAGCACGAACTTCGCGGCCTTTCGCCCTTGGCCTGGTGCAGGGACCCAAATCTCGACTCTGAGCTGCTTGACGGTCAATGCGTCGCGCAAGAACGTGTGGCCGAGGGTGTAGTTGAGTGTGACGCTTGGGAGTCCGGTAGTTTTTCCGCCCGCACCGAGATACTTGAGCACAGAGTTGGTGCGAAAGACGTGCGTCGCGACGTAGAGCGCGTCTGGGCCGTGTACGGAGTAAAAGTCGCCGCGGTCAAAGAGACGGACGGTGCCGTCGC
>JBBPRD010000288.1:0-15839 GCA_038092855.1 Boletus piedmontensis
CCACCGGGCCAGCAACCGTACTTCCCCCGCCGACAACCACCGGCACCGTTCTTGGCTATTCCCAGTGGTTATCGATGATCGGAACAAACACAGTGCCAGCCAGTGCTGCCCGCCGCATGTCAATGCCAGTGGCAACCGGGTGGTATTATTTCGCAGCGACTGCCTTTGCTGGCCTCGCAGGAGGTGCATGGCTGATCGTCTTGTGACGATAGTTGTACTGGACAATGTTATGTGTGGTCGCATACCCATCCGTACAGACATTTGCATCAGCTGTTCGGTTGATGGCCGAACGTCGACTTCTATATTCCTTTGGTTCTCTTTACCAATACCACATCTACCTAGCATTACTATTTTACCTCTATAGTGTTGTGGACTCGTATCTAAACAATAGACCTGCACTGGCTTTGTACATTGGCTAGTTGGAGTGAACACTGCCACGCTCAGGAATATCTACGACTCAACCAACATGTCAACGGCATCCGAATCAAGCGCTGACCTCGTCGCCGTCGCATGTGTCGTCGATGCCTCCCTCCTCCTCGCCTCTGAGTGGTCCCGCATTCTGATCGAGTATGTCTATCCGCTCCTCAAGCGGTTGAACGAGTTACACCCATCCCATCAGGTACTTTGCGTGCTATTCTCTCGACAGCCTCTGACAGTGTTTCCGTAGTTCCGTTTAGCATTCGTGACATATGGTGCTGCCGACACAAGGCCACTACCTCTTCTCTCCAAAAGATTCTTTGCTCCCCTCTCTCATGTCACGAAGGAACTTCGTGAAGAGCCCTCAAAGCTGGGTATCGGCCAAACGAACTCGGGAAGCGGCCGAGGGCTGTCTGCACTGGAAGGACTTGTGGCTGCTATAGAGGTATGCCTCCGATTGTCCTGGTATACACTTCTGGCTACATATGCCGCAAAAGTTATTCGACATCTTAATGGCGTCCGCCAATTATACTCCAACTCATGCACAAACGCAATCACCACAGAAGGACAGTCGATCATTGATATCCCATCTCCTCCATATTGCAGCATCTCCACCGGATAACGCTCAGAGACCTCAGTGTAACACTCTGCAACACCTGGATTTTGTGAATTGGGATTCTATCTCTGCAGAACTCAAGAAGGTGAGCAACATCCCTTCACTAACCCTGGTACAAATCGGGACAAACATTTGACAGCGAAAGATCAATCTGAGTCTGATCAGCCTAAGGAAAATAGCACAGTTTCAGGACCTTCAGTCATCAGTTCGTCTCAATCTATATTGTTCAGCTCTATAGTCACTATCTCTCCTGGTAGGTAGCAGGTTCCGGAGCTCAATCTCCGTGGTTTAATGTGCGTGCTCCACATATCCTGTTACTTGCAGGTTTCCCTACGCCACAAAAGACGGGTGAGCATACGTGGAACCCTGCATGGCAGCTTCTCACCGAACCCAAGGTACCAAGCGCCAGACTGATGCTCTGCTCTCCGACCAAAGTCCGGACACGAAGCGACAGAAGGTCGCTGCCGATCTCATTTCTAAAACGTCATCTGCATCTCCCGCTCTCTCTTCCGCACGCATACCACAGAACCAACGTTCCCAACAGCCAGTGTCCTCACAAATCCCACAACCACCACCTACGAGCGTTCCTGGTCAGAATTCGTCCCCCGCTCAACATGTTCAGCCCACAACCTCTGTACCTGTATCTACACCTGCAACTGCCACTCCTGTTCCACTGCCACCTTCCGGTCCCTCTATTCCAGTTATTAATTCTGAGGTCCTCGATCAAGTAGTAGCTCCGAAGGGGGTCAAATTCGGACAAATGGTGGAACGTCTCAAGGCGTTAGAAAGAGAGATCGCAGCTATAGACTCGCAGATATCCAATGCACAGAGCACTGGACAGGCAGCGATCTTGGCCGGACTACAAAAAGATCTAGCGCCCAAGGCTCTTCTTAGAGAGCAAATCAAAATGTCACTTAGACAACACTATCAAAAGATGCTCCTCGCAAAAGAAGCCCTGAATGCGCAAGCCGCAGCCGCTGGATCAGCTCCCCCGAGTGGATCGGCAGAGGCGGGTCCGTCTACTCAGTCCCACCCACCTAATGCCTCGGGTGCGTCGAGCGAACGGTCAATGGGTTCTATGATAGATGAGCATAAACCCGTGATCTCCGACTCTCAAATTTTGGCGCAATTCTGGCAGTCTCGTGGTGGCACGGTATCTACTCCTAACGGCAGTAACGCTCAAGCGGGTCCCAGCCAAACACAATCACACCTGACTGTGAATCCTGAGGCCGCCACTCAGATGCAAAAACAGGTTGAGAAAAAAGGGATTCGGCCGCAAAGTTTCGGACCATCTTCCCAAACCTCAGGAACACCGTCTCACGAAGCAGCTGTTAACCCCAATGCGACAAATGTCCAGGTATCCGCCATGTCTGCGTGGCAAGGGACGTTCTCGTGGAACTCCCCTAAGCTCAGCGGTCAGGTAGCGAATGAAATGCAAATACATGTAGTTGGAATCGTTCCTCCATCTACACCGAGCGACATGTAGGTCACTCTTATCGTTTCTTGAGTGTAGTCTCAGCAATTTTTGCAGTCGCACAGACACCTGGCCCAAGAATCTGACTTTAAACCCCTGCAAGGAACCCCTGAAAGACTACACAGAGCTCCAATTATGGGTCAAGCGCCACAAACCTCGGGTTCATCTGATGCGATTCGGACCTAATCCTCGTGCTCCTGATGGGGCTGTGAACGAGCAGAAGTTTCATGCACTCCACAAGTTTATGGCTGATCACCATGTTGTACGTGTTCTTTGCCGATACATTGTTTCCAATCTATTCACTTGAGCTACAGTACGCCTATGCAGGATGGCAGTTGCCATCAGGGAAATTCTCGTACAACATCGTCATTTTCTCAGTGGGTCCGACTTTCGCAGGAGCCATGTTTCCTGACGGTGTCCCCGATCTTCCTGGAAGTGGAAATACATTGGATGTTCAACCATCAGCTGAGGAAGCGAAGCCTCAGCTGTTTGGTGGATTAAGCTTCCCTCCGGCGCTTATAGCTCGCATGCAAGGCCTCGAACCGGCAAAACAAAGACAGTTGTTGGCACATTTACTTCGGGTACAGCACCAGGAACAGCTACGACGGCAGCAAGCGCAACAAGCGCAGCAACCTCATACCGCCTCAAATCAGACTTTGAACTCGCTTGTGATATCCACACCTAACCCGTATGGCACGGTCCCAAATGTGCCCGCAGGCTTACATGTAGGCACCTTATGAATCGTCTTGAGATACTGTACTGATGATCTTCATACGAAGGCAAATGTTAATGGGCTTACGAACTCTGCAGCGTATAACACAGGGGGTAGAACTGTGAACTACGAGATGTTGCAATCCTTTATGCAGCGCAACGCGGAAGGACCTACTTCACAAGGAATGAATTCAGGCCAGATACCATGACTTTATTCCACGCGTCCTCACTCGGACCTGATCAACCGCCGTCCACGGTCATCATTGTACAACTCCACTACTTTACGAATTGCTTATTGAACATTGTACACTTTCCGAACTAATATCATGTTATGTTTGGGATGTGTTGAAGGCACCCTCAGTCCCTTGAATTTTGTCGTGGTCCGCTAAATTGGCCTGCGCCTCATATACAGTTATGACTGGATTACTCTTTCGCTGGGTGTAGTATGAGGACTATAAGAGCTTGTAGACAAGATTCTGCGTACTTGAGTCCAATGTCCAAGGAATCCGATATAGTACACTCGTGTCGAGTTAGCTCCTTGATTTGATGGTATAAACAAGGTCACGGAGGTCAGATTCGCAAATTTCGTCGCCCTATTGATGATGACGATTAATACAGGTTCAGGTCGACAACCGAATGGATAAGGACACGCCTGACGGCATACTCGCCCACCTCTCGCCCAACTGGGACTTCGAACTCCTGCGCTGGGTTCTTGTCCGAAACATCGTCGAAGTCCAAGCTCGGCTCATTTGCAAACTTGAGTCGTGAACCGGCAAGGCGGGAACAGAATGTACTTGAACGTGAGGAAACCTCCAAGCGTACACTGAGATCTACACACCAAAGCAATTTTTTGCGGTGTTTGATCACCAGGACCGGCTTTCAGAAGGAGAGATCGTAGTTTGACAGAGCCAGTAAACGGAACGCGAATGATCCTTTATGTGAAGGAACCATTTTCAGGATCGGTCTAGGGTAGGATGATGTAGCACCGAATCTCACAATTGTTCGTCTGCATCAGATTCCAAATACTACGATCGACTCAATGGAAGAACATGATGGGACTTTCCTGTCGCGTACCACTTCTTCATTCATACGCTTGTGCCATGGTTTAATGATGCTAGATCCGGGTCCCGTCCCATTTAACGCGACAGCATGAGGGCGGTCGATATAAGGGAATAGGTTGTCGTTGGGACCAACGTCCCCGCTGTCGTGGTCATGGTCATGGCTTTCGTGACCGCAGCCTTCGTTGTGGTGGTGATGATGATTATCGGGCATATGTACGAGTAAGTAGTACGTTGTGTGACGTTGCCGCAGTCGATGACACACCCAGGGCCCAGCGAAATAGACATAAACAACCACTAAGCCTATTTGCCTCCTGCCATCACCTAGGTTCTACTTACTGCCAGATAGAACGAAGATACCTCATTCCGTGAGTATTGACACCGTTGTCGCTCTTTTTGTTTTTTTCATTGTGATGCACTCATGTAATTTGCGTTCGATTCACGGGCCTTGCTCCAAAAGGTGTGCTTGCCTGCTCACTCTGAGGCCCGTGGGCTGAGACAACTACGGTTTTTCTGATTCTTTCCTCGCGAAGAAACTTGTACTATTGTTTACAGCACTCACGCGCCCTTCTTTCGTCCAGATTTCTACGTCGCAGTAGTGGATCAGCGCCGCATTTGGTGGATTTCTCATATTGAGACCGCCTGTTCGTGTGGTGTCCCCCCGTAGCAATAAGAATCTTGTTGATAAGTCGCTCCATAGCCCTATACACAGAACAAGTTCATTTCAATGTCTGATACCCCTCGCCCCCCATCTTCCGGGATCGGCGCTCCCCTTGCGGCTGAACCGTCGGATTTCAGGGTATACAAAGCACCTGGGTCCTCTACTTCCAGTCCGTGTGCGTCCATGGGTCCTGGATCATATCTTCCTGCACTCATTCTGCGGGTCTAAAGTAGGAGAATTGCCAGAGTCGTACTTCACTCCGACTGCAGCTGATCTCAAGGTCGCGCAAGCTACTTTAACCGCGCGCACACAGGCGCTGGTCAATGCTCCCTTGCAGTTACGCGCCGCACGGGAAGCGGCAGAGAGAGCGAAGAAGGATAGATGGCCGAACGTCAGTTCTTGTCTGTTGTCCTATAGATTGACCTGAGATCCAGCAGACAACTATTCGTATCAGGTTTAGCGATCGTACCCAACTAGAGAAAACCTTCCCGTCGTTGGATAAAATTCGTTCTGTGTATGCCTTCGTTCGCTCGTCACTCCGTGAGGATGTGAAACCAATCAAATTCGTATTATGTTCGTGAAACTTGCCCGCGCCCGAATATCTCCTAATGTCATTCTCCTCTAGATCAGTCTCCCCCTAAACGTGATCTCAAAGTTTCTGATCCAAAGGTCAGGGACTTGACTCTAGCTGAGCTTCAATTGGCACCGTCCTCCGTGCTCTTACTCAGATTTGAGGACGAATCCCTAAACAGTTCGTCCCTCTTGAACTTGATATAGTACAATTATGTTGATTAGAACTAGAGAGCGATGTGCCAGCGCCATTGTTGTCAACTATCGCCGCACAAGCAACTGAGCTACCACAGCCACCCAGTTTTGGGGAACCAGATGCAGTCTCGAGGTCGGGAACATCGTCAAGCCAAGGCTTGCCTGGAACTGGGTCGGAGCAGAAGAAGATACCCAAGTGGTTCAAAGCTGGTTTGAGTAAGCAGATGCGATTCTGTGGTCATGTTACAACTACTCAACGACGACTTCTAGGGAAGTAAGGTGTATTTTATTTCCTCTGATTCCAGGCAATCTGTATTATGCGAGTATCGATGTATTCTTGTCATCCATGCCGACTTGTATGTGCTTTAACAACCGAACCATTGTTTTAACCTGTCTCAGTACACTGGAAATTGTGGATCAACATATTTTGCCCATGCACGTAACCCTCCGACAACATCCCTCACATCAAACAAGGGGTTAGATTCACGAAGTGCTTCCGCCGCGATCTGCGAATCATTCCCGAGTCGACACAATACCACAATTTTCGAGCTGTTATTGGGTGGTATGTGTGCAGAGGGATTTGCGAGCAGCTGTGACAGCGGAACGCCTATACGATATTTATGAACAATACAGGAAGCATAATGCAAATCAAGCCTACTTAGTGAGCCCGGTAAATGGCAAATACCAAACTCGGTCTTGGGACGAACATCAAGCAACACGCATTGTTCCTGCGATTCCAGTCTTGTTCGTAACTCCTGAAAGTAGTTGAGATTACTGTTTGCAGTGTGGAGCTGAACACCCAACTTGAGCAGAGATACGGTCATCAGGGTTTCCGGACACTAAACCCATTGCTTGCCAGTCGGGACGGGGTCCCCCACAGAATGCGATGTAGTCAGTCTCGTGAATGGCACCCAGTCTTTGTCCATCTACCCCACAGGCGACACATGTTGGTTTTCGTGGCCTAAGCTTGATGGTCCGGAACGGTGGCATTGACATAGCAGAGAATAACGTGAGGGAGGTGTTACCATCTGTGCTAATGACTCGTTCAAGAGAACGAGTATTAAAGACATCGCACACACCATGCAGGCCAGCGAGGATCTTGATGGTTTCTAATGCTTGCATGACACCGACGACACCGGTAACAGCTCCCAGGATGCCCATCTCCTCGCAACTCCTGGACATATCTGGAGCAGGAGGTTTTGGGAATATGCAACGATAACAGGGTCCGGACTCGCCAAGGTTGTAGATACAGAGCTGGCCTTCGTACTTTTGGGCGGCACCACTGACTAGAGGTCTTCCGAGTCGAACGGCGGTGTCAGACAGAAGATACCTAGTCGGCACATTGTCTGTACAATCGAGAAGTATATCATATGGCTGCAAGAGCGCCGTCGCGTTAGACGAATTTATCGCCTCGTTGATGGGCTCCACTCGAATCGTCGAGTTGATTCTAAGGAGATTTCGTAACTTGAGTGAAGAAAGGGAGGAGTCTGTAGTAGTCACACACTTTTTGATAGCAGCAGCCGCTGAAAGTACTTTGGACATGCCGATCGTCCCTTCGTTATGGAGTACCTGTCTCTGTATGTTGGAAAGTTCGACTGTATCATGATCAATAATAGCTATTCGACCTGGTTTTGGCTGGTAATTACGCTGATAACGCGCCAGAGAGAAAATGCTTGCCAACACCGGCAGCGGCAAGGTACTGGAGCGCAGGGCATCCAAGACCTCCCGCACCAATTACAGCTACCGATGCGAGTTGCAGCTTGATCTGACCTGAGTGCGCGCCTGAATGCCTGAATAATGGAAGAAAGCATGTAAAGGACCTTGTAGGCCGAAGTTGTCCAGGATCATTTGCCGGCCATAGCGGGGGTAGTCATCGATGTTGGCCAGTCTCGGCCAACCTGCGTCGTCCGTCATCGTACCGGGTAAGTTGGTGGTGACCGGGTCTGATTCTCTCATTTTGATCGTGTCTCAGACTAGGCAGACGATGAGTCGAAGGAAAACAGTACTCAGAGTCTGAGTGGTATGTATTTCGGGTCGGATAGCAGTGGCCACTGCATCGACCACAACTTCCAGTTGTCCTCCGATCTTCACAATCTTGGACCGCTTCAAGCACAGCCAACATGGCCACACTTACTGGCAGCACACGCAACGACGTACAAAATGCTGTCGATCCAGCTCCTCCTGCCACAGCCAATATGCCTAAAGACGGTCTACCCATCATGCACCAAAGTCTGCACTCGTGTTTGCCACCCGAAATGATTATCCTGAGACTGAGACAAATCCTAGGTCGCTTACCACCCATCCTTCCATGGCCAGACATCGGCCGTATTGCCAAGTGGTCTGTTTCCTCGTATAAATTCGGTTTTGGTGCCGAGTGCTTGAGGGATGGCGATCCGGACACTTTTTGGCAGTCAGTATCTTTACTGCTGATCCACTCACTGCAACATTGTTTGAGCTCTGAGTAAGTTCCGACGGTCCCCAGCCTCACTTCATCACTATAGAGTTCCCTCGTAAAGTCGCAATTCAGGTCGATTCGATTTCCTTGCTTGTTTTCTGAAGACCTGATACGCGGCTGCTCAGAAAATCAGCATATTTCTCAGTTGGCCACAAGATGACTCTTACACGCCATCAACCTTGGCGATCCGTGCTGGCACCGGTCCAAGTGACCTCCAAGACGTTCGAGTAGCTACCCTTGACAAACCTGACAGCTGGATCACCTTTGATGTATCGTCAGAGCTAAGTGAAGACGGAACCACCTAGTGAGTTTCTCGGTTGACTGATTGTCGGTACTTTACTTGGATTGCTGTTCTCCAGCAAGCCGGTCCATGCCTACGTACTCCAGATCATTGTTGTAGCAAACCACATGAATGGGAAAGACACTCATATTCGTGGGCTGAAAATTCTTGGACCTATCGAGTACGTAAATTCGTTACCCAGCTGGTCGGATCACAAGCCTGATTGTTTGGGACTTGTTAGGGACAATGTCACAGATGATGACCCGTTCCCTTTCACGTCTCCTGCATTCAAGATATACGAGACAATTCGATAGATTAACCCAACTCCAAATTACCCGTGTTCTACATTGTATAACAGTGTGTCCGTAGTATCATTCGCTAGCTTAACGGCCAGTGATCCCATGGTACCGAGGTAGAGAATAGCAATAAACCAATACAGCGGATAATTATGGAGTTGACCGCTATTTACTATGTTGGTAGGATGGAACATGCTGCAGCCCAGCGTACTGCCCCAGCGCGGCCGAGTTAGTTGTCCCTCGAATATGGGAGTATGATGTATGAGCGTGTCCATTGTAATATGGTTGGGGACCATGTGGATGAAGAGGTGGCCCACCATTTATTGGGTACGAATTGGTGGTGCGAGGGTACGATGAAGAAGGGAGCCATTGTTCGTGGACATGAGCGGGTGAGTGGGTTACAGCCTGTGTCTAAAGGCAAAGAAATGTAAGGTGTATGTTAATGAAACGTTGATGGAAGACCCACATGGAAGGTAGATGGGTATGGAGCTATCCCGGTTGCCGAAGCTGTATGGGGCGTAATAGTATATCGTGCATGCTGAGGCGGATTACCGTCCTGGACCGAGTACGTCGGTCGAGAGGTCGAGAACCCGCCTTGCTGAGGCTGATAATGTGCAAACGTGACGCCAGTCGGTCGGGTTTGTGAAGTGTAAGAATGGGACGACGGGGAAGCAACAGTTGTATGGACGTCAGGACGATCGTACGGGTATCTTGCATTGGATGACGAGTTTTGGTAGTAGCCGCCGTTGGGATAGCTTCTGGGATGATTTGATGGTTGGCCGTAGTAAGTTTGAGTACTGGGAACTTGTCCTCTCTTGCTATTCACTCCAAGCGAAGGCAAGCTAGTGGAGTTACTGGATGATGAGCTCTTGGATGTTATCAGACGACACTGCCGACATATAAAATCTTCAGTATCCCAATTACGCTTCGGACGTCCGGCCATCGAATCTTGCTTGTCATGGCAAACAATGTGTTGCCACTTCCCACATATACCGCAACACAGGAGGGGAACGCCATCGTCCTATGAGGGTGTGATGCGAGGAATAAACTTGAGCTTCATGAGTAAAACCCTCTATGACTAAACACTCACCTGATTAATGCCCTTTCGTCCACAAACCTCGCAATCAAGCTCCCAGTTCTCAACAGGACTGCGAGACCCACTGCCTGTGCCATTGATCGGGACGGCGTGCAGAGTGACAGGAACATTGCTTTGCCCGGCTAGTAGTAAGTTGGGGCTCGTCTCCTCCTGGACAATGTCCAGGGAAGCGCTGGGCCTACAGACTACGGTCAGAACATCAAGCGTGAAGCGTCAACAATGACCAAACTTTGACTCTGCCTCGCACGCGTCGGTTGATTGCTGCTCTCGAAGCTCGCGCTCCTTCCAACGCTGTTCTCGAGCATTCTCCCTTCTCAGCCGTTCTACCTGTTCCTTTTGCTGACGAGCTTCCGCTCTTCGTGTTCGGCTCATTCTTTCTTCCTCCTCTACGCGTTTTCTCGTCGCTGCACGTTCTTCTTCCCGCTCAATTTCTTTCATGGCGATTCTGGAAGATCGCTTGCGATGCACGACAGCTTCCTCCATTCGTCGCTTTTTCTCGATTTCCTTGGAGGAGATAAAGAACACGTTGAGTTGGATATATATAAAAAACATACCCTGAGTTCAGCGGTAACCATAGGCACGACACCCTGTGACAGTACTTTATAAAGTGCCTTTTCTGCGTAATGAGTTGCTTTCTCGAATTGTTGTCCAATACTTTCCCATTCTTCCAGAGTCACACATATCTGTTTAGACAGGTCAGTGGATGACTGATTCAATAAAGCGGAGTGCTACTAACCGTTTCCCACTCAACAAAGTCGTCAGGAAGGAGCGGTGCAATTGGTGGGTCAACTAACTTTGCTTCCTCACCCTGCTCATCCTCGCTTTCTACGTTTGTGTCTTGCTTCACTGACGTTGGGTTCGCTTCCTCCGTGCACATCACTCGCTTCTCATCGAAATTTCGCTCCGCCCCAATCGTGTCATCTTCACCGTCACTGAGCTCAGTGAGTTCGCTGATTGAGCTGTTATCGCTTTCTAAACCCGTCTTCGTTCCTTTCTTGCTGGTCAGCAAGGGACCAGAGGATGGACCCTTGGCGTGGCTCTTATGGGTATCGCTCACGGCCAACCATTCGTCAGGAACTTCTTGCCACTCATCATCCTCAACCACTGTGCCTCGTAATCGTGCGCTAACCCTTATGCCGGTGGGTTTGCGGGGGGTTATTGATGCAACCCTCGTGCGAGAGCTAGCCATTTGACGCCGAAAATCAGCGAGGTCCCTTGCTTGCGCGTCCAGTCTTTGGTTTGCCCGCGTTTTTGCGGCACGACCCTCTCTAGAACCTGGAGAAGATTGGACTTGTGCCTTGTGGCGAGTGGTACGTGCAACAGGTGGTTGCCCAACGGCCTCAGAATCTAGGTCGGTCCGCTGACGTTTCACTGTTACAGACCGTGGCTGCTCCTTCGTGGTGTTTCCACCTGGTTTCCGTTTCCGCTTGAGGTTTAGTCTGGGTGGTTCTCGCTGAATCCAAAGCCGGTCACCTGTTCATGATATTAGTTGGCATTGTTAATGTGACACCAAAACCACGTACTACCAATAACCCAATATGCATTTCTCTTGGCGTCATATCCGATGGGTTCAATGCGCTATATTGCACAATAACAACGAGTAATCCGTCAGGGACGAGAGGACGGAAAGTGCGTGTATCTCAACATACCCATGTGGCTTGTTCATCATCAGTTTTCATCTGCTGGCGAAGTCTGTGTGGATTATGAAATTGCCATTCTGCCAGGGTATGCAAAGAGTCGAGCTTCGCAAGCATCGAGAGATCTAACCAATCAACCTGTTTCTCCGGAGACTCTAACGCTTCGGAAGAAGTATCCTCTTCCTCGACCTTTGTAATGGAGCTGTGCTCTGGACCATCAACTAAGCCTTCGACGCGAACCACGTTGTCAGGAGAAGGGGTCGTGGTAGACTGGTCGCGCTCCAGGAATCCATTCTCGGGTTCCGGTTCGTCGAGCGGTATTTCAGAGAGAGTGCCCGGGGGTGCCGTAGATGCCCGAGAGGATTCGACAATGAAATATTGAGAACGGGACACGAGACCAATGGGGCTAGCTTCTGGGTCCCTCCTCTGATACTGGCGTCGCAATGTATTCTGCCAGCTGTCAGCCCTGGATGCAGACATCAGTGGGAAACGTTGGGCGATAAGGGGACGGCACGAGTGAAAAGCTACTCACGTTATCTTCCTATCCTGAGTGAGAGCTACGAGCAGGCGCTGCATGATACGGGGCAGAACCCGGTTCGTCGAGTGGACGAGATCGTTTTCAACATCCTATGGACAAATGACGAGATAGTGAAAGTGTCGGGTGGTTGTAATGAGATGGGAACTTACGACGAGAGTAACGTCAGGCATGGCAAGGAGAGGGCTGAACGTGAAGAAGAATTGAGAAAAGGCGGCCCATTTCCAGTGGCGACGGAGCTGGTGAATGTTGGAATCGTAAGGGGTGTCTAGTTGTTGGGGAATGGAGGGAGCCTGAGGGGTCGCAGAAGAGGTGACCGTGCGGGTAGAGGTGCGGCGAGGCATACGCGCAGCCAAGTAAGCCGTTATAAAAAAGGTCGGAGATCTACCGGCAGGTTTGGGCCAAGCGGGACTTGCAAGACGCAATATCGGTGCGGTTGCGATAATGCAAGATAATGCAACAAATCAATACAGCCTCTGAGTGCCGAAACTTGACCAGACTGCTGAGATGGGCTCGCTGAAACAAAATGACAAGCAATAGCGTAGGACTAGTAGTTTAAGGTGTTTGAATCGGGCCTTGGCTTCAAAGACTACGGTTCAACTCGAGCGCCGCAACTTTTCACCCTATATCTATGCAAATATTACGTTATACATATGCCATTTTAAGTAGACTTTGACACAAAAACTACTCTCCATCCACAATTTCGCCCTGCTTCCTCAGCCGCTTCCGCATCCTCGCCTTTGCTGCCTTGGACATGCGACGGATCGCGGGTGTTTGGTATCTGTCTCGTCCTCAGCACGTCGCATAATGCCGGGATGCCTCAGTACAACTTACGTCTCACGTTTCTCATGGCTGCCCACGATGACCTGGGTAGATAGTGTGATCTTCATGTGTGGCGCGAATGACTGCTTCGCGCTATGACAATTCGAATCAACGACCCTGCCAACAGTACCACAACACGCACTGTGAATGACCATCAAGCGCAAGGTGGATCGCGTCCCTTCGATCCTCGCCCTCCTCCACCGGAATCTTGCCTTGCTGCTCAAATAAGAGCTGGTTGTACTGATGCAGCCCAGACGCATCGCTTGCGGACACATCTCGTCCCTTCAAGTACTCACGCTTAACGATCTCGACAACGGTGATCAGACGTGCAATGGTGGAAGTCGAGACATTCGCAGGTGCCGAGTAAAGAACCAGTGGTTTGTCTGGATGGCTCTGTGCTAGTGTTGGATGCTTGCTGTCTCGTGGGCAACGGGACGCACTTCGAAAAATTCTAGAGCTGTCTTGACCCAGTCACGAAGTTTCCCGTGTCTAGTTATGCGGATCGAATCAGCTTTTTCGTTGGATGCTGCCGCAAGCTCAACGTCCATCGACGCCAACGAACAAGAGGGTCGACCGTGGCGTGAGAACGCGCGGATGGCAACTGGTTACATTGATACAATGATAGGTAGGCTACTAGCGTGTGCTCTACCTACCGAACTACCATAGTTCTGCCGCTGCAAACGCGTCAGGACAGCCCTCGTCAATCTCATCGAATGAACTTACGTGACAGTCTTCCTTTCAGTAACTGCTACCTCTGTCTTTGCTCGGTTGAGGATCTTCTGGAACTCTGCTACACGATGACGCATGCGAGAGTGCATGTAAGCCTTGCAACATTTAATGTGGTAGTGGAGGTAGTCGCGGAACAACTGAATGTGCGAGATGGTGTTGTATGATACATCCGGCTTGGCAAAGTGGCGAGGAAAGAGCACAAAGGTGACATATCCAATGTCTTCAGAGTCGCGGAGACCGGGCACATCTCGAATTTCGAGAGGCGGATCACGATTCGTATAAAGCACTTGGGGAGCATTCTGGATACTGGGCTGACGTCGAGCGTCAACGAATTCCTGATGGCGATGTCACGCGAACTCTGCCTCTGAGTTCAAAGCGGCCAACCCACCTGCAGAAACACTTTACCAAATATCCTATCTGTTTCCTCTCGGAAGACGGTGGAGAATATAACAGTCACTCGATCAGGCGACGCCCGAATGTATATGGCTTCCTCATCGCGATAATGGATCTGCATCAGATCTCCAAGAGCGCCTCCCGAAGCTTCTAATTCTTTCTGTTGACGAAAAGCCGATTCAAATGGGGCTGCGAGGGCGTTCCGCTTCAGGAGGGCGATAGACTTGATGAATGCATCCCGGCTCGCTGCGACCTGTGAGTCAGATCCGTGGCTGATACTGAAGACACACCTTCATCACCCGGGAGCTGCTCAAGGTCGATATCTAGACTGATATGGTACTCCGGTTCCGTTTGGGCCTTGATCAGGGTACCGTATTCCCGTCTGAGTATGTCTAGTGCACCATATGCTACGAGCTCGTCCCAACAGCGAATGTTCATCGAAAGTTGAATGACCGTCTTTTTCTCCGGCGTTGACAAGTGAAATCTAACTCCGTCAAAATCTACAAATAGGACATCGAGAGATGAGGGTCTTGTGAGTCCTCAATGAGCACGATGGCCATGGTAGCGTATGGATTATGGACGCACTTAACGGCCTTGTCTGCCAAGGTTGTGTGTATGATCACATTATGAGACTACTATCATGTTAGCCTGTGCTGAACGGCGCGGTGGAATCCTGCCATACCTCGAGGAGGATCATGTCGCTCACGGTGGACCTTGATAGCAATTGATGACAAAGTATACGCGTGGGAATAATTGATATCTGCAGCAGAGTAATTTCCCTCGGCAGCTTTCCACCTACATATTCAGCGGACAGCCAAGCGTACCATCTAGATACACTGCAAAGTGTCACAAAAAAGCCTTAGCTTGCAATCATGGGTAAACCTCTTCATTTCTGCACAACTATGCAACTTACCTCGCATAGCACCCAAAAAATCCAAGGCATCCAAGATGTCGCTCAACGAGTTTCTCGGCGATAGCAGTGCGCACAAATTTTTGTACACCTTCTTGCCTCATGGTTGATCTCGCAAGCAGCTCTTGGCTCATGGGCCGACGAAATGGACGCACTTCCTACAGCCCGTAAGGACCTTATGCATCATTAGGTATACTCTCTTATCTTGTCAACTTCTTCCAGCCTCCATTAAGACGGATGACGACGGGCTACCACGCTCTGGTGATCGCTTCAACAGGCGTGATGGCTTCGCGTCCTCTCGACGTATGTTTGGTCCTGGATTTGTCGGTATCCTGCCGATTTACACCTTTGCCCAGCCGATCGTCCGTTCCCTTCCGTGAGAGAAGAGGTCCCACTGCCATCCCACCCGCCTTTTACTGCATTTATCGGAAATCTTGCCTTCGATATCACCGAGAACGAATTGGCTAGCTTCTTCAATCCTCATCAGGTTCGTGGTTTACTTCATCGAAATCTGCAATGTCTAACGTACACATAGGCCAAGTCCATCAAAATAATCAAAGACCGCGATGACAAACCAAAGGGTTTTGGTTACATCGAATTTGCAGAATTAGATGCCTTAAAGGATGCATTGTCAAGGACAGGATCTGTCAGTTATCCCAGTTCTTCTGAATAAATACATTTGTTGACACTTTTATCAGAGTCTATCAGGTCGTACCGTTCGAGTGAGCGTTGCCGAACCTCGTGAGTTTTTATCAGATTTGCATTTGAAGAAGGCTCAGTTCTGCATTAGCAAAGGAAAGGCCTGGATTTAGCAGTGCTGCCCCGGAAGACGATTCCAAATTTTCTGGGAACTGGCGTAGGGATGGCCCTCTTCCGTCTGTTGAAGATTCTTCACGGCGTCGCTTTGACGGCCAGCCGGGAGAACGTCGACCACCACCACCACCTAATGTCTCTGACGAAGCCAGTGACTGGAGATCGTCACGG
>JBBPRD010000289.1:0-15822 GCA_038092855.1 Boletus piedmontensis
CGCCGGAGAAGGGTATCCGTCGTTCGCTCCGGGACGGGAACCAGTGCGTGCCTGAGACTGGTCTTGATCCTCACGCGCAGGTGCACCCACGTGTCCATAGGGAAACACCCATACCATCGCCCTCGCAATGGTCGCGCGTGTAATATTCCCTATGGACTTAGTCTCCCAACCCCCAAGAACATCCCTGTTCCTGAAGCCCCCGGCGAGCGTCCCGTCCTTAGGTAGTTCTGCTGTGCCGGGCGCTACTTGCTTGTTCGCCTCCGATCGTCGTCGCATTAATTCAAATCCAGAAGAGTGGTGAGAGTCAGAATATTGGGTTCGCTTAGACTCCGTCTCTCGTCTGGCAGCATCAGCTTCGATCTCCTCCAGGCGTAACCTGAATGCTTCCACTTGGGCACGTGTTTCTGCGATAGACTCTTCGAGCGCTCGCAGAGCACTATCTGAATCATTGTGCAGATCCGTTCTCGCTGGAGCCTTATCGCGAACGACGCCATTAACGCCGCTCGCAAGGCGGTGATGGTCTGGTAAAATCATCCTGTCGCCGACATTATCGGATACGTCATCAGAGGGAGAACCGGTAAAAATGGCGGTGACGACACGTTCTCGAGCAATTGCATTCTTCCCTCTGCTTTCTGTGCTTCCCCGCACTGATCCCTTTAGCCGGACAAGGTCTCCCCGAGTTTGTCCGCCATCGTTTTTCGGGCGAAGCGGTTCCATGACCAAAGGAGAAGGACTACCTGCGTCTGCACTCGTGGAAACAGGAACACGTTTCACTGTCTCCCCCAAACCAAAGTCGGCTTCCCATGCACGCGCACCTCTCAGCGGGATGCTCGAAGACGACGCCAACAGCTCCTCGATGCTAGGCTCCTCTTCCTCATCCCCCACGACTCTAAGTGTAGTGTCCGCACAGGTGTATGGAGGGGGTGGAGTCAACGAAGGTGACTCTTGGAGGACAACTGTGGAATTCGCCATGGACGAACGGACGCCGTGAGGTGACTCCTCGTGTAGAGCGGACGGCAGGTTGGATGGGGACTCTGACGAGCGCCTGGCGTCCGAGATAGGTTCAAAGTCTGGATTACTCTCGCTTTCAGACTCGGCCTCGCTCCCACTCGTGCTTGCACGCTCCCAACTCTCAACGAGGCCTTTAACCTTGCCTCGGCGACGCATGCGCATGCACGCGAGGTCCCTATACCTTTGGGCGGAGGCATCCGAGACCGAGTTTGAGCGGTGCAGAGACATGGCCGGAGATAGTGGGAAGGCGGCTTCGGCGGTGTTATCGTCAGGAAGCAAGCGGAGGTCATCAACAGACACTGAAGCACCACAGACGCTGTGAAATGGGGTGGAAGAACGAGCGGTTCGGGAATATATGACATTCGAGTTGTCGGAGACCTCGTGCGAGCGATACGAGTCGACGTAGATACGTCCACGGAGAGCGTCAGCGCGGAGGATGCGCGAACGCTCAAGGAGCCGAGCGCGCTGCACATCAGAAAGGGGTGTGCTGTGGACACGTAAAGGCAATCAGCGGAGGAGGCTACGTAACGATCAGGCATGTGACGTACCCAGCAAGATCCGCATCTGTGAGGCGCAGTAACCCACGACCTGTGAGACCGCGTGTGCGGACACACTCAAGTATGTCCACGAGGGAGTCGTCCTTGTCACCGTCGGTGTTGTTGCCCGACCTGAGAGACGTCTCGAGATAGGTAGTGAGTTCGTCTGTGTTCCATTGCTTGGGGTTAGGAGGCAAGCCAGCGTACAGCTCCGTCCCGGAGCCCTGGTCGTGACTATACTTGCGCTTCTGATCGTAGTTGTGATGTCCTGTGATGGTCGCGGTGGCGCTGTTAGGTGGCATCGTCTCTGCCCGAGTCCGCACCCGGTGCGCAAGTTTTGGCTCATCTTCACGCTTCAACGACACCGAAAGGTTATCTGGAAGGGCAGCGACGATCGACGGTGGGGTTGGCAATGGCATAGGTACGGTGCGCATATTTGCCTCGATCGACGACAACGAAGACGAATGGTGGTGCCGCACCCGGGCCGTTCCTGTCGGTATCCGGGAAGAAGGGACATAATGGTGCCTGGTGTGGTGGGCAGAATGTGGTGACGAGTTCGAGCGGGACAACAACGCAGAAGACGTGGTCTTGACTGCGTACGGATGCGCATTTGGCTGGATGAGTGGTGGGTGTTTCTTGGTGGGTTCCGCTGGCGAGATTGGTCGGCTTGCCATCATTGCCAGTCAGTAGCTCAACAATCAATCAGTCAGCCAATGGGTCAGACGGTAGGAACGATTCAGCAGTGAAGCTAGTGAAGGGGCGGTGAGCACGCTGCACAAAGGCTCATAATCACCGTGGGACACAACACAACAACCTCCGTTGCGTTACTGCGTCAATCTCGGATTCCACCAGTGGCAATATCCATTATTATTCAACATGATCCACCCATTCTTAGCGTTGCGCGTATCCGGGCAGGTTGGGCAGAACAGTCGTATGTCTCGACGCAAACAACAACCATCAAGTGCACCACCGGCCAGACGGCGACGCGGGGGTAATGTACCGACATTTGGTGCGCCCACGGAGGACGATGCTTCCTTATTGCAACCAAGCCATTTTCCCTCGGCGACAGCTTTGTCAACTCGTATCCTCCCACAAAAGGCTACCGTACCCCCGCTATCTTCCCTTGCAGCTCGTTGTTTCGTGTCGCATGTTCGAAAACTTTCAGAAAACGAACAATCATGGACTCATTCCAAACATTATCTAAAGCGTTTGCCTGACACATTAGTACCAAGATTGTTTTCCATGTTGCGATCCAGCTGTCCGACGCTTTTATCGCATGGACTGATTGTTTTGGTAAGATTCCAAGTAATGGTCGTCCGTATCTTGTCCAATCTGAAATATATTGAAGTATTTCTTGCGTGGGCCGTCCCTTATGCTCTCCAGTGATCTTCCCGGCGTCCGAAGACAAACGATTGCTTCTGTTGTAAATAATGCAACGCTCAGAGAACTTCATTTGGTTGGTTTCGATAAGTTTGCCGATACGGTCTTCGCGTCCATATTACCCTCCCTTCTCCATCTCCGCACTCTTGTGCTCCGGTGCGACAAATAGTTTTTTTTTTGTATGGCTTCCTGACACGGTCACAGCGGTTGTTCCAAGGTCGGCGCAAGGACCGCAGAAGTGATTGGTAATGTGTGTCCATCCTTAACTATCCTCAACCTTAACTATACATCCGTCCCACCCGCGTCCCTCCTTGGACCGTTGACCTCTTGCACCAACTTGGAAGTACTAAAGGTGGCAGGCATAGCGAATTGGGTGAGTAAACACACCGCCAATACCAGTCGCATCGCTCATCCCTACAATGACCCTATCCAGACCGACGGCACCTTTGCAAAGCTTCTCGTCGGACTCGCACAACAGCCCGATCTGACCCTACCCCATATGAAAAACCTCAAATTCCGTCAGCTCGGTCTCTCCGAAACCTCGATGTACGCTTTCATTACGCGTTGCCCAAACCTGACCCGCCTGGACGTCTCCTTTACGCGCCTTCACCGTCTTCCGCCATCAACAGTCATTCCTGCGCAGGCCACTTTAGAAAAGCTGTCGCTCACGTCGACGGCGCTGTCAAGTACAGATATTGTTTCGCTGATCACCGCCTTGCCAAACTTACGGACGCTGTACTCGGGCGCACTCGGCAGCGGACAGGGTTCGTCTGCCTCGATCAGCAACATATCCGCCATGACCATGACGGACGACACGCTCGCATCGCTCACGGACGTGCTGGAAAACTTTCAACACCTCGAGAAATTCAGTCTCGTTGGGAATATCAAACTAGGACTCACGTCCCGTCATGACGAACATGGCGCACTCGCCGACGTCATTCGTAGAGTCGGACGAAACTGCAAGGCACGTCCCACCAATATACCTTGAATATGACTGATTCAACGTACCCACGCGTGACTTTGTAAATTGGTGTATGATAGCACCTTAACTTGTCGGGAATACCGTATTTGCGATCACAAGATCTATGCGGGCTGATGTCGGAGACGGACCATGATAGTCCACCCAGACTCGAAGAACTTGCTCTGAACAATACTGGAATCGACGATGCCGCAGCGCCATTTCTCGCATGTTGTTCATCACTCGTTGTGCTCGAAGTCGCGGGCACCAAATTAACAAGTCTGTCTTGCATGGCCTACTGCCTTCGAGTGGTATGTGTTAAGAGGCCTTTCATTTATCTTATAGGTAGCGGGCTGTTCCCAATTATCGATGCCTGTCCGAGGTTGGAAAAGCTTGACCTGACAAGCTGTCGTGGGATCAAAGTGGCTGACCGTCGTCGATTCTTCGAGGTAATTACACAAATAAAAATGATGAGGCGTCTTGTGCTGATGGATAAATTGATAGGTATGGGAGAATGAATGGAAGAATACCTGACATGTACCAACTTCAACCCTCGCACTTGAGCATTTATATGTACGTATGTATGATTCTGATAGACCATGTAAAGGTCACGCCTTTAAGTTATTCAATTAAACCATATTCATATCGCAGCCCGGCGCTCAGCGCTCAAAAGCAGAACGTACCGTCCTAATGTTGCTGATACGACGAATACCGACCACGCATAACCCATCTACTCAGCTTGCGACACCAATAAATATAATGAAGAAAAGCCCTCTGTTTGAATAAACAGCTCATTGACAAGGGCAAGATGTGATTATCAACTCATCGTCGGGACCCGAAAAGTAAAGGGTCACTGGGAACGTCATACACGTAGCACCGTGCAAGCGGACAATTATCCTCTGTAATAACATACATCACGATCATCAAAAACACCTCGAGCTCCAAGCGAAAAAGGCCCTTACCGAAATAGCCGTAGTAAGCAATGCGCGATGCCGGATAGTGTCGCGGGCGTGCTGAAAGTGCCCGCGCAGCAATTGGGTGAATTCGCCGTCACAGTAGGGTCGAAGAGCAATAAGCCGCAACTGACAAGCCGTTCACGGGGTGTGTACATACAAATGGGTGCTGACATGGGTCACCGTCTGGGTCGGCCTCACAGGCGCTCTTACAGCCAACGACGTCGCCGGTGGCGTCGAACGGCCCTTGAAGCGGTGTGGGACCTGCCAAGGGGGTCTCGGTACTCGAGCTACCCGATGGAGACAGAGAACAAACACGTCGGTCTGAGATCTACGGGGCAGTCGGAGATACGTACAAGCAGCGTTGCTCGCGATGATGCTCAACGGCATATTGAATCCGTCGACAACGGGGACTGATCGACGGCGTGAGAGGACAGCGCAGGTACAGCGCGTGGACGAATCCATCGGCATTCGACAAGGTACGATAATATCAGAGGGAATGAACCATCGTAGTAATACACCCCAGAGTCCTACATAGAGTAACGCACTCAAAGGCGGACGTAGAAATGAATCAATAAAATAATAAAGTCCGCACCGAACGTAAACTCTGCCAGAGTGGCATTGGCAGGACCGACGAGCTGTCCTGATGTCAGAGACGCGCTGCAAGCAAAAGAGGAGGCTTCAACTCGTTCAGTTGAGACTGAAACTCAAAACGGATATCTAGTATTCAACAAACGACGTACCGAGATTCTGCCTCCTGTCCAGTTGGCCGTGACCTAACAATACCATTTCAAACACGAGTGTGAAATTGAACAGGAACACCAGGATCTGATGCCCGCACTTGAAATGCCACACTCAAGGAACCCGGCTGAGCCTTCCCATCTCCAAAGGTAGTTCAATCTTCATCCAAAAGAAACTCAAGGAGAGGAGCCACATACCCAGCAGTGTACATAGTTTGGAAGGGTACCAAACCCCGTGCACTGCAACTAGAACAAACTTGAAATATGAGATAAGAACCACGTCAGAAGAATACGACATGTAGCTACCCCAGGCAGGCCTGGTGAGCATGTTAACGACAAATTGACTCGTCTAGGGAACACGTACCTGCCAGACAGTATGGGGATAGACATTCAACACATTGAACGACAGTGCGCTCCGCTTCAAGATGCTTGTTGCAAGAACAAGGCCGAGAGACAAAGAGTCAGCCTGACGCGGTATATCATTGTCGCCATTGCATACTGGTCACCAGACTAGTCGCACGCACCCGCGGGCCAACCATACCGACGGTCAGGAGTAGTAAGATGCGCAGTGTAATTTATGCAAGACCTCAGCCTCAGCAGATCATCGGTCACATCGACATATGTACGTTGTGAACTTCGTGGTCATGTGACTGGACTGACAGTTCGGACTTCCATTCTAAACACCCAGCTGCCAGTAATCTGTATGAAAGGACGCAGTGCAACGTTGTTATTCTTCAAGATAATAATATGGTACACTAGGAGCTCGTATGTAGGTTCAAAAAGATAACTAATTGCAATCGCGAAGTAGGGGAGTTCGTGACGTCGCTCAAGTCACCCTGGTGAAAAATCCACAATAAAAAAAATGGGACTATCAGTCCATGAAAGGACCGGATCCGATAAATATACCACCCACACACATCAGATCACAATTCTTCTGCAAACTTACTCTCCGTGGGTGCAGGCCCAGGCGCACCTAGGGAATCCTCGGTGTAACTTTCTGCGCTTTCCCCCCCGTCATAATCATGTTCCGCATGTGTAACATCTCTGATAATCAAGCCGCCATTCGAATGGAGGTACGAATGGCTAAGTTCAGCTGAGTGTGGAAGCCGACCCTCTGGCGCTTTCTCAAGCTGACGCTGACTTGTTTTTCGATTCTCATTCGTTTGTCCGTTAACGCCTCCATCGTCACGCTCGTAGTCGCGATCCGGTGGAGTTAATTTCTTTTCTAACTGAGCGGAATGAGAAGCAGTGGATCAGTGGCCTTTTCCTTCGAGAAATCGACGCCCGCATGAAAAATACAGTACTTACCGTGTACCCGTTCTTCCCCATCACTAGTCCCGAATGCTTTCCGGAATGCGAGTATGAGGGTGGCTCTCCTTCCTCATCGACGACTGCATCTTGATATATATCACCGTCCTCTTCATCGTCTAGCTCCCCTTCAATGCTCGATCCCTCGTCGTCACCCTCTTCGTCGTCCTCGCTGACATAACCGACAGAACGTACGGCCGCTTGGACCGGCCCTCCACGATGCATTTGTTCACTCGCGACGAGGTATCTCGCGCAGAGCATCCTGATGTCGTTCCACCATTCCATCATGTCTTCACGACTTCGTGTCCTGAAACTCCAGGCATGCTGGGTCACAATCAATTTAAAGCTTCCAGTGTGGGAACCGGTACCATCTTTCCTCCCTTCAATGTGGAACTTGTGGGATTTCGACGAGGCAGAGGAAGGTGGCCCAAGCGTGCAGGCAGGAAGGAAGAGGGAGAAAACAGGAAGATGGCTTCCAATGTGTTCCGGATCAGAGGAAGCGTATTCGTGGAGGAAGCCAGCAGGGGTAAGGACGTAATATGCCTCGCGGTAAGTTCGTGTGAACCTTTTCTTGCGCTCAAGCAAGCCGGTATGTACGGCGATGACGCTTGGATCGTCTTTGGAAGGATAGATAATTGTCTCTGGGTTTCTCAGGGGTGTCTCTGGATCGAGGAGATGGTCTGAACGGGCGGAGAAAGAGATCCATTCTCGATCTGGGGAAAGGGAAGACATGGCTTCTCCAAGAACGCGCCAGGTGTCTTGGACGGAAGATGACATGCGGGAGTGCCACTCGTCGTAGGTCTGCCAAGCAGACTGAATGGCGCGGACAATTCCATCTTCAAAATGGGCAGAATTTTGCTGCATAATTATTATAGACTTTTGGAGGGCGTTTTCTTCGTGTACCTGTTTCTGGAGTTGACGAGCAACGGTCATATTTGTAACATAGCTGAAAAGGGTGAGGGGGACATGAGGCCGCAAGGGGGAAAACATACGGGTCTGATTTTGCGGTAACGCTCATCGGTGTGTTCTTAAAGACGCTTATACTGGTGGCGAGGTCTCCTATCATTTTGGCGGAGAGCTCACGCTCTTTAGCGACACTCGTAGCGAGCTTGCCGGTGTCGTTTTGAACATTCTACGGGAATTCAGAAATAAGGACATTGGAAGTGTAGAGGTTGCACCTTGATATGTGCTTTGATCTCTGTTCTGAGTTTCTGAAGATGCTGTACAATCGAGCTGTCGATCGTACGACCAAGGTTGGCATGTTGGTCAGCAATGACCCTAGTCTTATCACGTATGCTATAAAATACATCCTGCATCACGCATCACGGTGAGCCATGGGGTAGAATGGAAGGACACGTGCCTGCAGGCCACCCTCTCCGAGAAACTGGTTTCCTGCCCTGAAGGGCACTTGTATTACCGCTCTGAGCTTGGTGTATTCGCGTGCAATGTTATTTTGGATGTCTGCAAGACCCTCGAAGTAAGCAATGAGCTGTTTCACGATAGCTTTCCAGGCGACGAAACGCTCAATGAGGACGTCGGATGGTCTGAGGTCTTGTGGCGCCACGTTTCTCTTGATGAGGGACTGCGAACGGGAGAGTGTACTTCCATGCTTCGATGCACGCGAGACCGATGTCGCACGGGATATCGACGCCGTTTCGTTGTAGCTCATCGTTGACGTTGAGCTGGAGTAACCTTGACTGCAGTGCCGCGGCTGCAAGTGCCCGACGTCATAACATTGTGACATGTACACAACCATCACGTGACTATTTATTTGGTCACATCACATCCTTCTGGTTTCGCTCGCCCTCCGCAGGCTTTTCCATCCTCCGTCAGACAGTCTTCAGAACACTACCTCGGCTCGTTGCAAACATGAACGCCGGTGTGCAAAACATTGTGATTTCCCTCGGGGCAATGCAGAGTATGCTCTATTTTTTCTTCCTTTGCTCAAGCGATTCGTTCATCTCTCTTTTACAGTTGCTCGCAGGATCCCGTTCGACGACCCGGTCGTTCTCAACTATGTCCGACTCGGTTATGTTCTCAGCCAGATTATCATCCTTGGCACATACTTCTTTGTCTCTTACAAGGTCCTCTTTCGCCTCTTTTTATGTAATCCCCTGAGCTGACTAGCACACGTCATCACTCAGGTCAAGCAAAAGAACGACCAAACGGTCCTCAAATATGGTGTGTCACTTGCTTCTTCCGAGTTTAAGTCATCCTCATGTTTTCTACCCCAGTTGACACACCCAACCCGATGGTCAGTCTCTGACCGCTTTCCATTTCCCTTCCCGCTCACATATCCTTATAGTCGCCTGACTCTGGTGGACTCATTACAACCACCGTAAGAGACTATGACCTTTCCGAGACTTCAAAACTCGTATGTATACTACTTGATTGAACCTCTTTCTACGCTTATCCTATGTGCTGCAGCTCCGCGGCGCGTACTTTGGTGTCGCCATGATGGCCTTCTTCCATATCTACATGAAGTACACTCAACCTCTCTTTATTCAAGCCCTCATGGGCCTGAAGAACCTGTATGACGCAAAAGTCGTCGCTATTCATGTACTCGGGAAAGCAGCCGAAGGTGACCTTAAAAGACCCTTCCAGGCCGCCTCATTATTTGGTCGTACGTCCATCCTTTTTTTTCACATGCGTACGCGATTAAAGCGCTTGTATACAGCTGCTGCTGGCCCCCGGACCGACGCTGCGTCTATTACAGAGGCAGAAAAGAAGATTGGTGCCAAGAAGGAAGAGTAGTTGTATCGTATTGTTCTTGCTTTGACGGATGGGTGTCATGCCTAATATTGCGTTCCCCCGCCGGAGTTACACCAGTATCTTCACATATCTAACTGAATAATCTGATACCCCGGCAGTGTGGTCGTAAGCGAATGTCGATGCAAGTTTAGTTCGATCAGGTCTTTGATTGGAACATCATCGTGTCATTGCATCATTTGTAGCACGGAACGCCAGGAGTGAGATCATTCCGCGACCAACGTCGCCGCCGTGTCGTGCGAGGAATACAACTTCAATGAGGGAACACTGACACCCATAGGTGCTGGTGAATTCTAAGTCACTCCAGGATTGAAACTTGTCCTGGCCTCAAGTAAAATCATAGCTTGCACATGAACCTGCTTGTAATTCCTATTTTCCAGGGATGTGTCCTCGGCGCAAGCACTGGCAGATTTAGGGTATTCGACCCTCCATGTTGTGTATTTAACTTGAAATCGCGCACTGGGATCGAAGAAACACACATCAAACTCAACTATTCACGAGGCCGGCTCTTAATCACCTCGGGACTCAATATTCAATATTCGATGCCAAGCGCCGCGTGAACGGAAACCGGTTTTTCCTGACTTCCACCATGTTGCGCGCTGCTCGACTCAGGTCTCTTCAATCTTTCATAGGAAAAAATCGTGAGGACAACGTTGGTCTTCGCGCCATTCGCCAGTGTCGTCTGCCAACCATATCTTAGGAAAAATACTATCCAGTTGGGAAGTGGGGCGGTTTCGACGTCCCGACCTCATCAACCCGACTCATCAAGGACTCGTATATGCACGTGCGGACACCCGTGGTGCATATCGCATGAACCCAGGCGCATCGTGGACCACTTTTAGATTGGGTTGATAACGGGACTGGGACCATTGGAGCTGTTATGCACTCGCTACCGGTCCGATTGACCCTGCTCCCCTGTATCTCGTGGGCGATGGTTTCATGCAGACCTCGGATCCATATTCTGACTCAGACTGCACATGGACAGGTTGCTGGGATGAACACCGACCTATGCGACCCGAAAAACGAGACGATCCTAATCTCCACTGATTACGGATTGATGTGATCTACGCTCCTCTGTCATTCAAGATGGGGGAAAACATGCCCCTCGTAGAACGTGAGTCTGTTTCTTCGTTTCGAAACTCGTTGCTCAGGAGTATGCAGGGGCGAGGTACTCATGCCCCCAACGCGCTCGTACACTAACACTTGTAACCGTATATGTTAGCTTTTGGCTGTAGATCCCAGCAGTAACAACACCCTATACTTTGGTGCTCGTAATGGGCTCGGGTCTACCAACTATGGAACAACATGGACTAACGTGACCGACTTCCCGTGTATTGGCAAGCTGAATAGTCACCTTCATCATCCTCACTGATATTTCCTAGGTACATACGCACCTGAACTCAGTGACCCTACTGGAATTGAAAGTGACTTGGCCGGTCTCCAAAACCATTTACAGAGGTTATGACTTGACTGAATGGGATGCGATTCATAAGTACCGTCAAGTCGTTGGCAGATGGTGTCGAAGAAACTGCTATACTTGGTTTGATTTCGCCTCCGGCGGGAGCCCACTTGCTTTCTGCTGTTTGAGACATTGTAGTGTCGCCACGCATGATTGGCATGGGTCGATGCATTGATATTCCTCCATGTTTCGTTCGCTATTGCCTGGATACTCCCTCATTGGTATCATATACGAACCTGACCTGGATGACTACCCTAAACACCGATCTTGCAGGGAACAACTCGGCCTACATCATTCGTGTTGGGACAGGATTCACTACTGCCAAGCAGTGCGCGTTATCCACAGATGGTGCTGTTACGTGGTAAGGAATATACATTTGTTTCTAGATGTCTCTCATTGTTTAAGACTGCAGATACAGGGGCAGCCGGACTTACTGGATCCGAGGTAAGGTTGCTCTCTCTACCAATGACGACACTGTACAATGTGCCATCACCGGTAGCGGTGTTTTGGTGTCAAACAGCTTAGCTGATTCCACGACTGTAAGCAGCTTTCTGCCAAGTGCCATCATTGGATCCGACAAGGAAAACAACATATTTTATGCGGCATCTTGGTCGGTATTTTTACATGTCCACGAATTGAACTGCAGGCGGATTCCCTCTTTTTCTTGGCACAGGAATCAGGAGTGGGTTTGAGTATAGCCTTTTTCTTTCATGTCCATTTGCCTGCTAACTACCACTGTGCGGCTACAGTTCGAACCAGTTGAATGGATACCTCCTATCAGTGTGTTGCTCAGAGCAAGAGGGGTTGTGTTCAGTTGGTCCTTGAAAATAACGAAGTGGGTATTCCTATTGGGTCATCCGTTCCTGATCGCAGCAGCGCTCGCTTTCTTTTGCGTAGAGAGGTTGCGCCGGAACTTGCGGCTGCGGTTCATAATACGTCGCGTAGGCTGCAACGAACAAAATGGGGGCTGTGGCCAGTAAATTTAGTAGGATGGATCGTATCCATTTTAATCCAACCTCTCGTTCTTTGGATACCGGGTCGCGTCATTATAGGCCAGTACATTGCAAGTAGAAGCAGCGTGTCGCTTGTTCTGATGACGACAGTTACTGCCTCTTGATTGATACCTGCCGCATCGCCGCAGTGGAGCAGGCATACAAGAACTGGCGCAATGATCTGGCATAACTCAGCGAACTCAGTCTGCAAATGCTATCTCATATCCTTGCCCAAGGTCTGTTAGCCTCTGTCGTACTCGTGGGCTGCGCGTCGGCAACCACGGTAGTCACGGTAAATGGAACCGCCAGCCATCCCATCCCCCCTCTCCTCTGTACGCCCTATTGCTCGTCTTTTCTTACCAGGCAACTTACGATCTTGGTTAGATGGGCAGATGTTCGAGGCATGGCTGTTTCACCCGGGTGGTACTCACATCTAACAGACGTTTCCCAAATCCACAGGACATTAATGTGAGTAGCGATCTTGCAATTCACACGCAGCGTACAGAGAACCTTTTGACAGCATGTAAGAGTCAGGCCTAGTGCAAACTGCAAGTATCGACTGATGGTCGCATAGAGCGGCGACGGCGGTCTTTACGCTGAATGTTGGTCATCATGTCGTGGCATAGGTTGTAACTACCACTGACTACCCTACTTCAGTACTACAAAATCGAGCATTCCAACAAGTCACGCCAAGTGAGCGATCCAATGGGAGTCCTCGAATGCCACCTAACCGTTATGTCCAGACACAACCGGTGCACTGTACGCGTGGAGCACCCTCAACGGTGCAGTGATCAACGTGATAGCCGATCCATCGCCTGTCTCACCTGCGCTCCCAAATTCTCTTCAGTTAACAATTCCAGCAGGTACTTCTGGACAAGTTGGTTTCGGGAACAGCGGTTATTTTGGTTTGCCATATTCATTGTGATTCATGAGCTATTTAATTACGTGGCGTGTTAGGAATCCGGGTGAATTCTGAGTGGACATACAACGCGTCCTTCTATTACAAATTCCCGGTGGCTTCCTCCTTCAATGGAACGGCTACCGTTGCATTGCAAGATTCTACGGGCGAAATTTATGCCTCGACTTCCGTCCCAATCGACGGATCCCAGACGACTTGGCACCAGGTCACTCTGTACCTGACACCGACGGCATCTCCCAATTCTACAGCGAACAATTTCACGGTCACCTTCGACGGTTCCGAAGCAGCCGGTCAGACCATCAACTTCGCCATGTTTTCCTTGTTTCCTCCAACTTTCAACAATCGCGAAAATGGCATGAGGATCGACCTCTCAACTGTACGTGATGGTGTTAACACATTTTGGTGTGACCACCCACCTGTGGATGACCTCAAAGGCGTTGTATGAAATGAAACCTTCCTTCTTCCGCCTGCCTGGTGGTAACAATTTGGTATGAAAAACAAGTCCTCTCTCGCTTCTTTGTTGAAAAATTTTACAGGAGGTAAATTCCCCTTAGTGATAAAATTCTCGATACGCTAAGTAGCAAACTTGGGACGCAAGGGCCAAAATTGGGCAACTAGGTGGGTGTGGAACGCTACCCTCGGCCCACTCGTGAACAGACCGGGTGGGTAGTCCCTGCATCTAGTTAGTCTCTATTCACTCACATGACACAAACAGGCCGTCCTGGAGACTGGGGTTATATCAACACAGAGTGAGTGATGGATGTGTGCATAACTATATATTCGTCGTCAATGAGGCTGTTTACCTTGTACAGTGGTCTCGGCCTTCTTGAGTACATGTACTTTTGTGAGGATCTGGGGATGGAGCCGATTATGGCCGTTTGGGCAGGTTGGTCTTGCCTATTTGGACCTAAAAGCCACGTCTAAACTATGCAGGTTACTCTCTGGATGGGCAGAGCCTTCCTGAGAACGAGTTGGCCCCGTACATTCAAACTGCCATTGACCAAATCAACTTCGTCATTGGCGATGCGGCTACGAATGAGTATGGTGCGTATGGATAATTCTATCTGAAATGATCTAATCTGTATCTAAAGCCGCCCTCCGTGCCTCCCTTGGACACCCTGAACCATTCACTCTCAACTACGTTGAGATTGGTAACGAGGACTTCTTCACCTCTCAATCGTGAGTCAGCCTATGCTTCAGTTCTGCCATAGGGGTACCATTGACTTATCGTGAACGAACTCTCAGATACATCTACCGCTGGAGGGACTTTGCAGGAAACCTCACTGCCGCGTTCCCTCAGCTTCGTATGTATGCCTTCACTTACCTAGACAAAGTATTCATGTTGGTTCTCTCAAGAGTTCATTGCAACCACCTACCCATTCAACCCCATCTTGGATCCTGTTCCTAAGGAATACGACCTTCATGTTTATGCGGACTTTGGTAGGCCGCGATTTGCTTTCGGAAGTAGTATGCTGAGTCAAGTATAGAATACTTTATCGAAAACGCATTCCACTTTGACACTTATCAGGTGGGATGAACATAATCGTTCACCTCCCCCATTGATCATTACTCGTTTTCCCGTAGCGAAATGGAACATACTACTTCCAGGTGAGGTCTGCTGAGAAATGCAATGCATCATGGCAGCCGTATTCAAACGTCTCGACAGGGCGAATATGCAGCTAACCTACCCAGCGGGTCGTTATATCCCGATCTTCAAAGTAAGCTGGCATCTCGAAATTTCTGTATTGCTTTAATAATGTGTCCTTCATTCAGCCTCCTTGGGAGAGGCTGCCTATATCACTGGCTTTGAAAGGAACAGCGACATCATGTTCGCTACCTCATATGCCCCTTTGTTGTGGAACATTGCTGCCACTAGCCCCGGGCCGGTGAGTTCAACCGCTTCTGTTCCCTTGTCACTGACGTCAAAAAAACGCTATAGACAGCTCAACTGGTCGCTTTCGAGTGAGCGATTTAATTGTTTTTCATGTACATTGAACACTGATCAGAAACCAACCAACAGCGCTTCCAACATTTACCCTTCCACCAGCTACTATGTCCAGCAGGTACGACTTTACAAGCCGTATTAAAATATTTAAATTCAACACGCGTGTGCTCCTATACTGACGTGCCGTGCAACAGTTGTTCAGTACCCACCGAGGTACCGAATACTTGCCCAGCACACTTCCCACCTTCAATGGGACACTGTACTGGAGTGTCACTCGCGACACAAATATCAGTGCTGTCTTGATCAAGGCAAGTAACGCAACTTCCACCCCACCCCACCATTCACGACTAGACATTACTCCCAACGCTCACTGCCCCTTATTAGGTCGTCAACACCGATGCCGTTCCCGCTCCCATGACATTCGTCTTACCTTTCAACGTTGCTCCAAACGGGAATCTCACCGTGATCACCGGCGCGTCTAACGCGGGCAACACGCCGACGACCCCGGATGCTGTCCTTCCCGCGACCTCTTCTATGACCTTTGGGCAGGTCTTCAACTACACCGCCCCCGCATACAGCCTCAGCGCCTTGAGCGCGTATATTTCGTAGGTCAGTCGCGGTATGGACGCACCATGGCCAGCAGAAACGTCATTCCCTTATTTTTGTTTTTTATTTTTTATGGTGACGAGAGGACGTTTTTTCGTAGTCCACACGACAAGATCGAACGATCGCGTTTGACACAGCCAATACGTGAAGTAGTCTCGTACGTACCCCTGAGCCTAGTAGCTAGTAGTACGCGTCAATACAGTGGAGATCCCCGCTTGCTGACCTGCAGACCTGCAGACCTCCCGG
>JBBPRD010000290.1:0-15810 GCA_038092855.1 Boletus piedmontensis
GCGAATGCAATGACTGGACCTCTTCAAGACGCGCCGTGGCAAACTGCCCCCGAGGAGGTGATCGCTTGTCTACCCTTATGCGGACCAGTATTTCTCCCAGCAGGGCAAATATTCTAGATATATAATTTAGGCCGGACACAACCGCCGCCTTTCCGTGTGGCTGGGGCAAATATACATTAGGTGTAATGCTGGTCAGAAAGCGCACGGACAGAACGGTGTTGAGCTGATGGTCATTTCTGCAAAGGGGATGCGCACTATTCATCGTCGAGCTCCTTGGGGAAATGAACTGTGCAGTCTTCGTCACGAAGACAGATTGGTCGTCCCAACAGAATTGACATGGATTTGTCGGCTGAATATTGGGGCATACAGAGTTTACGCTTGCTTCAATCGGATAGATTGGATACCCACCGCCGAAAAGCAGCCAAAAAGACCTGCGGCGGACCTCGCATTCGATGGGGTCCAATCCTTCATAGGATGCTTCTTCATGCATACGGAGGGTGACGGCGATATGGACAGCTTCACCAAAGGCTGCATGTTGGGTCGCGTCATGTCCCTCGCAAAAGTGGTAGATGGAGTCGCTAAGAAAAATCCAGATCACGTCGCCAAGGTACGAATAAAGTCTTACAAATAGCGAACGACGACGTGCATGGACGTAGGAGGATCATACGAAACGATTGTGATATGCCGGCTGGCTTCGTAACAAGTCTGAGCGAGCTTCCGCACGACTGTGCGTTCCATGGGAAGATAAGACCTCGGGACCTGTACAAGAGTAGACGCGACTGTTGACATGACTAAGGCGAAGAATAAAGGATCCCGCTCTTCCCTGCGCGAATGGAGGTCAGCCATGAACGATGGCTTGTGAACACAGGGGGTGAGCGGGTAGACAAAATCGAAGAAGAGGGCGATAATGAGAGATATGGTGTCCCTGTGAGCGATGTCTTCCAAGCGGTGCGGACGGTAGTTGTATGAAAGAGGGGGAATAGCCGTTGGGGGGAGGACAGGCAACGGCTGATGGTGTTTGTACGACCAGTTGTGGGGAGAAAACGAGCCATAGGGATCGGAAGAAGTGTATTGCTGAGTGTCTTCGGCCTTCGATGTAAGGGCTGAGAGTGCAGTGGACTCGTGCGAACCGTTGAACAGATGTGGGACGGCGGTAACGGGTGAATAGTGGAATGAATCGGTTGGGATGGGGTAACGGGGGGTTTGTATGATCGAGGGGCCTGTTTGAATTGGTGTGAGGGACGGCTCGAGGTAGGAGGATGGGGCTGATTGTGAGAGTGGAGGGGAGATAGGGGTCCGAGTGGGATTGGCGAGGGAGCAATGGGCGGAAAGTGGGGATCTTACATCAGAAGCAATTGGGTCGCGGGTACTTGGTTGGGAGTTTGGGGCGACGGCGGCGGCAGCGCCTTGTAGACGGCGCAGATACCTAGCGCAATGATGAATAGGGACATCTGAGGATGGAGAATGGCGCACAGATTGGGGGGGCCTCTTTTCTTGGGCTGGTAGTCATAGGTACAGGGGATACCAAGTGCGATGCAGTGCTTGCATGATTGCTTGGGGTCGTCTGGGTTATCTTTGGCACAGCGAACTTTGCGAGCTCTGCAGGCATCGCAACCTGATGCAGTGATGTGTAAAGGAAAGGCAGCTGGATGACGTGATGCGGGGTAGACGCACTCTGAGATTGCCGCCTGTGGAAGAGAAAGGGAAGGAGTCAGTGATGGGTCAGGGAGACAAAAGAGAATATATTAACATGGCAAGGTGGAAAGGGGAAGGGGAGGGGAGGGGAGCGTTGAGGAGACCCGCCGTGGTGGATGGGAAGGAAGAGGAGGAGGAGGAGAGGGTCCACAAACTTGATCCAGAATTAGCTTTCAGATCCACGATCCATCATTACGTATTTATTTATTATTTCCCACGATAATTATGTACTGCCCCTATTCCCCAGCGCACGCAGCATCGTCCGTCCCCGCCCAGTGTCCAATCTCCCCTCTGCGCAGTGTCGCCGCACCATGTCTCCAATCGCCCGTCGCTGCTTCCTCTGCTCCCCGTCTCCCCACTCCGTCTTGCCCCGTATCAGACGCGCCCAAAAGTTGAATGCCATCACTGGGTCCTCCAAGTACAGGCACGCAACGATGCAACACTTGCCCACGTTCGGCGTATGCACAGCACTCCGCTCCCCGGTCGTTTGCACAATCTCCCATGCCCGCCGAACACTGGCCTCCAGCCGCTCGTCGTCCGTGCCTTCTCCGACCGCCACACTCGCCCGGATCAGCGACACCATCGTCTTCGACGATAGCGACACACCAGCTTCGCGTGCCCGAGCAAGTATTTCCGATACAAGCTCGGCGTCCCCGTGCACGATTGCCTCATGCAACACGGTGCCAAACGTGACCCCGTCCGGCCGCAATCCCTGATCGACCATCCGGTACACCATTTCACACGCCGCCCTCGGCGATTGGCGTGCCATCGCAGAAAGCGCAATATTGATGTCGTGTCGGTCCGGTACCTCCCGCCGCCCAACCAACACTCGCAACGGTCGAAGCCCCTCACCCATGTCCCCGAGCATGAAATGGCCCCGCGCAAGCGCGCTCAGGTCAAAGTGATTTGCTTCCTCCAGTGGTAGTATCGACTCCCGAAATGCCCCAAGAACTTGACGAGCAAATCGGTAGTAATTGGTCTCCATCGTCTCGTCCAGGTCCAAACACCCTTCGTCAACACGAGGCTCTCGCACCATCTTCTTCTCCAGCTTCGCCCGTGTCCACGAGTCGCGCCGAGTGAATAGACTAACCACTCGGAGCATCGTCGCCGCGTTCCCAACCACGAACTCGCGTCCATAGCCCACCGAATATCGCTCCCAAAGCGCGCGCGTTTCCGTCGCGAATCCCAGGCTGGCAGCCAGGGCGATGAATCGACCCCGATCATAACGGGGTATGGGCTCCGACGTGTCCACAACCTGTTTCGCCAGAGAACGCGCGAGATGCACGTCATGTTTTTGTCCGACGAGATATGTCATTAGCCATGTTAACGTCGCGCCCTGGGGTGACGGGTAATCCTTCATCGTTTTGACTCGACGAGACTGGGTGTGACTATAGAACACATGTGCGGACTCGCAGTCACCTACACGCAATGCCCTGCTATAGAAGAGATGGATAGTTTTGGTGGGAATCGTGACACCACAGCGAGGATCCACAAGATGACACATGAGCCAAGCACATGCTTTGAACTGCGCGGGAAAACATCTCTCCAGAGAAGTATGCAGTAGTTCCAGCGCAAGGGGTTCTAAATCTTGTTTGAGTGAATCCTGCGACTTCATGATTGACGCAATGAACCCCACGCCACGATGATGCCAGTCCCAGTGTAGGCAAGCACGTGCCAATGTACATCTCACAATTACTGCGAAATCATGCACGAGCGGAGACGGAACCTCGGCCAGGATCGCTTCGGCAGGTATATGACCACAATCGGAGAGTGTTTGGAAAAGTTCAAAAGCTTCGTGATGTCGTTTCAGCGATACGAACTTGTCGATTAATGCGTATGCAAGGAAAGTGGCTTCAGGAGGCCGGTAGGATACAGCTTTTGCTCCTGTAGGTGGCTGGAGCGATGCGAGGTGTTTCAGGAAAGGATCAAGGACAAAATTTATCAAGGATTGGTCAAGCGTGTCTGAGGTTGAATCGTCTATGATGGTTTTCATTACGTGCAACGCTGCTGGTGCGGGCAAGACAAAGAGCCCATCTTGGCGACGGATGATCGTGAGTAGGGATAGTGTCGTCTGTGTGTCTAATAGACTGGAATATCGGCGAGGGACGCAGAGGAGGGACAGAGCTACCTCGGCACGTTGCTGTTCATGAAGGAGGACGTCGTCCAGTACGTCTGCTGTAAGACTAGCCACGATGTCCTGAGATCCATGCTTGACAGCTCCCTCTGCGAGGCGGCAAAGAACTTCGGTTGGCAGAGAGGCAGACAATGTGGGATCTTGGGCGCGTAATTCTGCGTAGGCATCAAAGGGGTCATGCTTGGTTTTCCCAGACACGACCTGCTCCGCCACCAGTTTTGAATCTTTTGCCGTCTTCGGTACCGAGTAACGCGATACACGCAGCACTCTCTCCAACAAGGCTGCTCTTGGATCTTGGGGCGGGTAATCGAGTCTGATGGCGGATGGCTGTATCGTAACCTTCGGGAAACTCTCGCGAGTGACAAGATTGGCATGGCTGTATCTGAGGTTAAGAGACGTTCTGTCACGGACATGACCTTGGGCGAATCGTTGGGCGGAAGCTAAGCTGGAGGTATGCGCTCGGAGGATACGGCGACAAAGTAACATATGTTAGCTGGACAGAAGACATGGTCAATTGTAGGTTTTTTTTTTTCTGCAGTACACAAGACTGCTCACCGCATACCGCATGTGTAACCGGTTCTTGACAGGGAAATCTCGACACCCTGAATGAACACGACCAAGACTTGCACCCTTAAGTTGGTCTTTTTCGCGGATGAAAATTTGGTGGAGCGAAAGGATGCTAATACAAACAAGGACAAACACACGTAAGACCTACAGTAAACGCATGTAACAACCGCGCCCGTCTCCTACTAGTAAGCTTAAGTATGGCCCGTCTGGTTGGGATGGGCTCGGGCCCGGCGGTGAGTACTTGCCAGTGAGTGGCGGCAGTTTCGAGCCCGCGAAAGCTCTCGTCAGGAGGCTACCGCTACCCCGACCGCCACCCCCCGGGGCTGTTTAGGTGAACTCCCTACTGAGCGTTTTAGCTTGAACGGGGAGACTCTGGGCTGAACGCTGGCGTGACTGGCAGTGAGAGAATGAAGGGAGGAGGAGGCTTCTAGGGCCTGGTATAAGTATGTGTGGGGATGCCACTCATTATTTTCCGGCCGGCCGCCTGAGTGGCTTTCGCCGCTTTTGCGTTCCCATGTAGCAATCCAGCTGGTCTATACTCCTTTCCAATATTCTTCTTTGGTCGAAACTTGGATTCACGACCCGGACTGACATATTGGATTGGATTGACAATAGCACTTTCTTTCCTCGTAAGCACCAAAGTTTTAACATGAGTGCTTCACGGTCTGTTCGGTCTCTTGATGAAAGCAATCCTTTTCCGCCTCTCCGAGTCGTGATGATCTCGACTACATGATGGCAGATCCAATCCACAAACGTTCACTCGACTCGGTCGTCCTCAAGGATTTCCTTTTTTGGATGATCGCACCACGTGGCCCCATTAAGCCGGTAGAATGCAACATGATTCACTGTCGAGTCTGTTGCAATGGGTGCCAGCCAATCAACAAGTTCACAAGCCCAGACATCCCATGCCCTTCATATCTTGCGAGTCACCCCATCCTCCCCAGCATCCCAGACATCCATCGAACCCTTCTTCGACTTCATCGTCGGTTACAACGACATAGATTCCTTCTCCGCCGGGACAGAACTGCACGCAACGGAGCTAGAACGAATCGTCGAAGAACACGAAGGAAGAGTTCTAAACCTCCTTGTATGGAGTAGCAAGACACGCGAAACACGAGGTTCGTCGCCTTTCTTCACTCGTTATTGCAAATCCTCGACATCCATCGCGCTTTTTCTGGCAGCGGTTCCTATCGTGCCCGCTCGTGGATGGGCACTCGCCCAACAGGCCATTATTCCACTGGAAGACTCTGGTGCCTCGCCACAACCATCGCTGCTTGGTCTTAGTATGCGCATGTGCGAATTCGAGTCCGCGACTGACAATGTATGGCACGTGCTTGAAGTGATGGAGGGAAGCCCCGCTGAGAGCGCTGGTCTGGTTCCGTATGGCGACTGGATAATCGGTTGGTCTGGCGGTGTCCTGAGCGCTGAAAACGATTTCTATGATGTGGTGGAAACCGTATGGTGTCCTCTACAAGTTGGCCGCCCATCTTTCTGACATGCATCAATCCAGCATGTAGACAAACCTTTACGGGTCTATGTCTACTCCTATGATTTCGAGTATGCTCTCCGAACATCGACTTGTCTATCCGAGACTCACAGCACTTTTTAGCAACCTTCGAGAGGTCGTCCTTGTTCCGAACCGCCATTGGGGTGGGGAAGGACTCCTTGGATGTGTTTTTGGGTGTGTTCCCTTTTATTATTATTTTCACGACGGCCAAAGAAGAAGTAAAACTTTGTTTAGATTCGGCTACCTCCACCGGATCCCATCCCAGCCAACAGATCGAAAATCACTTGGTGCATTACATGAACATGCCGGCTTCGAGGATCAACAGCTCTTTGTTCCTGCTGATATCCCTTTAAATACGGCATCCTCTGGTTCTGTGTCGGGTGACCACGGTCACCTCCCACGTCATTCATCCCCGACGGTCGCACATCCTCATCCCACGCGCGCCAGGGAGACGACCCGTCGGGCCGTTGACCACACACTCGGGCGTGACACTCAATCCAACTCACGTCCTAGTACGCCAAGACGTTCGATCCAGACACCAAGGCCCTCTTCTCAGCCGTCCGGTACAAGCCGCTCTTTCGGCTCTTCCCTCAATGGTGATTCGTCACCCCAATCATGATTGCGTTTGCACACTCAAAGGGTCTACCACACGTCAACGGACAGGAGCGACATCAGGTCTGTATTCGATCGCAAGCCCCGAGCAGCAGCAGCTCAGTACATACGAGGCTTCACGGAAGATAGAACACGGGGATGAAGGGGGTGACGAAGGCGACGTTTCTGATGGCAATGGAAGCGTTTCAGGGACGGACTTTGGCAGTCTTACAAGCGTTGAATAACTCCTGTTTTGATTGGTCTTTTGAACTGCATTTCATTTTGTGCATGTTCACTTTTAGAGGCTTGGAGCAGGTGTTCCTCGATGTTCCTCACATCAATTGAACGTGTTACGGAGATGACATCCTTGAGGTGTGAAAGAAATACATATTTCAAAGCTATGTCCTATATGCAAAGGTTTTACATGACGTTCCAAATATCTTACGCGGATGTTACATGTATGCATCGTGTGACAGCTGCTAAGTCTCGGGCAATTCTGCATCGGCCAATACCCCAGTGCGTGGATTGAACTCCAGATGAAGGGCAATAGAGGGCCACACTGAACGGTGCCCGGCCATGAGCACCGAATGATGTAGTTGAGCAAAAGCCACGGACCTTCTTCAAAGCCCGGGTGCCGTCCGTTACGGATCTGACGCCACACATTGCGCATGGCGTCTGACGCTCGAATTTCACCCCAGTGTTCCAAAAAGTAGCTCACCTGCACCTTTCTCACCTCGGCAAAAGTGGCAGAGAAGGGAGAGAACACCTCGAATGGAATGTTCTCCACAGTGAGAGACTTTTGAATGTGCTAACCCAGTTGGTTAGAGCTTGATACATGGATGAGTGGCATCTCCTACCTGGTATGCCCTCTCTCTCAGCTCCAGGAGACCAAGCTCTACAGACTCAGAGACCGGGTCATGGGATATGTTGCGATTCACTTACTGTCGGCCAGACGATATACCGCTTTCGCAGAACAGGGTGCAGGCCGCCCCGGTCGACACTGCTGCCATTTCTTGATCCACTCTCGCCTTGACGTGGGGTTGTCAATGTGCGCAGGAGCCTTTGGATTATCGTGTAAACTCGACTGGCTGTCGGATGGAGTTGCTGCAGTTGTTGTGGCTGTCATCCTCCTCGATGGTGCGGCAGCCGTAAAGGACGACGACAGGGGAGCAAAAACGATGGCATCAGTGTAAATCTGTGACGACTGGTGAGTGAAAATCAAGAATGTGTCAATGCGAGCATCGCACATAGTAAAGAACAGCTTTGTATGTCGCATAAGCAACATCACCTACGATAACCCGCATCTTCTTTGGTCCTGGAACAGCTGGTATCTCCTGGAGTAAAGTGACATGATTCGAACAATCTGGATCTGTCATGATGGAAACATCTTTGCTTCTTGGGGAAGATGGATGAGAAAGCTTCGGCCTAACGTTGCGGGCTCCATCTCCCTCGGCAACGATCGAGGGTATAACATTACTTTCTGTGTTTTCTGCCCCTTCAGAGTGCATGACAGCACTATCTTCAACCACGGATGCTTCACCCGTAGTGTGAGAATTGCCGGTTTCTGGAACATCGGTCTCGACGGTACCATCGAAACTGAGTTCGTCAGGGAATTCAGAGTTGATATCGTCTTCTTCTTCGTCCGAGTCTTCGAATGGGCGCAATAGGTAAGTAGAGTCGGATGTAGTATCTCCTTCGTCATGATCCGGCTGGGGGTGGCCTATATTAACGTCCGTAGAGGCTTCCACAAAGCCAGACCCAAACACTAGGATATAATGAGCACCAGCAACGAGATGAAAAAGTGGGCCGATTTACTGGATTGGAAGTAATCAGCACGCTGGAGTAATTTCCTGTTAGCGTATATAATCCGTTTCTCCATGGGTCTACTTTTATTCGGGACTACAAACTCGACGTCGGAGTAGAGGGGATCGTCGAGGAGTGCACCAACACAGTCCAGATAGCTCTTCGGGACAAGTTGTGTGGGATTGGCTGGAGGTTGTATTGGAGGTTGTGGAGAAGATGTGATGGTGCAGATAATCAAGAATGCATCCGATTCCTTGACCGGAGTAGAGTGATAATAGACATGATCTCGCCTAGCAAACTGGGCCCTATGAAGGGTTTATGAGGCCGAAAAATCGAAATTTGATCAGGATCATACCATCCCCAGTTTGCGGTCTGTGGAGGTGGATGAGGGAGGTTAGTGCGACAAAAAGACATGGCAAACCTTGGAAGAAAATGAATGATTGTGGGCTTCCTTGACATTGAACAGTACTGTTTTTCCTAAACTGTAGGAAGGGCAGTATATCGGTATTAGCAAAATGAGGGAGTTGTGGTATGGCATGCCTTCGCAATTCGAAACTGAACTTGAAGACACCTTCCCGGACCCATCTGCATTGACAGATATGAATAAGATGAGCTGATATTGATAATAGGTGCGGAGACATGCTTTCCGTCCACGGCATTATCCTTTTCCTCTGCGGTTGGCTGGGATGGGTTAATGGATATTGAGCGGTGAGGAAGCAAGTACCACCGACCTCGCAAGAGAGGTATAGACTAACAAAACCTCCGCCCTCCGTTCCCGAGTTTGCATAAAACAAGATCTGAGGGTTGTAAAGCCTGCGGTCAAGTGGACGCAGGGTGAGACGAGCGCACCTGCCACTGTCCTCCCCCGAATTTGACCGACTTTGTCGCCTTCGACTTGGACTCTCCTTTGCTGTACGTACATTTGTGGGTGTGACGGCGACGTTCAAGGATACGCTGGGGGATTACCTTGCATCGAACAGGGACTTGAGTCCTCGGAGTGTCCACTCAAATGTGATTGTTGAGCTTTCGTGAGCATCCTGAGCCTTTTCCATGACTTCTGGGGTCGGGTTTAGATAGGAGATGGTGATAGAAGTCGCCGTCAGTACTTATGCCATATACCACGAGCTCGAGGGCATAGGGAGGAAATCCTGTACAGAGGTATTGGCCCCTGTGGACGTCCTTGATCAAGACATGCACAGCCCGTCAGCTTCACAACGTGTCGCTTGTCAGACTGTTGCCTGACAAGTTGCGAGCCCGTAACCAGTGCGGCTCTGCCACCAGTTGCTCATAACTCGGAGGCCGGCGAGACAAAGCGACGTCGCTACGACGACTGCCACTCCAATTCATCCGGGCCAGCGCGACGTCCCCTTGCTTAGCGCCAACCCAAGAATAGTCCGCTCTCTACCCGCCTCTTCTTCCCTCGCATCGTCTGCCACCTTCAGCTTCATCACTCCTCCTTCCTTCCCCCTCGTGTAGATGTCGACCGAAGACCACTCCACGGTTCGAATCACAGGTATGTTCCATTACTTCACTCTTGCTGTGCATTTCCCAAATATCTCTCAGTTCTCGCCGCCAACTCCCTCGTTAAGCGCGAGGTCTTCAGTCTCCCAGACCCCTTTGCCGTTGTCTCTGTCGACGGTGATCAGACGTATACCACAAACGCAATCAGGCGTACCCTTTCTCCAGCGTGGAATCAGCATTTTGATATGTCAGTCTTCCTTTCCGTCGGGGCGCACGTTCCTCTCACATTTGTTGCACGCAGCACTGTCCGGCGTTCATCCTCTATAGCCATCCAGATCTTTGATCAAAAGAGATTCAGAAAGAGAGATCAGGGTTTCCTTGGCCTCGTCAAGTTGGGTGGAGACGAAGTCCTTGCCTTCTCATCAAACGGCCACGGTAACTTTCTCCCTCCCATCTCATTCCTCTTCTCACTATCAATCCTGTTAGGACTCATCAGCAGAGATCTCACCCAGTCCTCGAGTGGTGCCCAAGTGTACGGAAAACTCCTCTTTTCGCTCTCTCTACCCCATATCGGAGGATCACGGGTCCGTGCTGAACAAGCGCTTAGCGCCCTTCCTGCACTACAGCTTTCAGACGCAGCGTCTTCGACGTTGCGTTCACACAGGAGCACTCCTTCCCTTCGACTAGAATCATCACCAGATAGTCCTCACCATTCACCCATGTCTTCCTTTAATCCCCTTGATGGTCCTCCAACTTCAGCCTCCGCTCGGCCCCGCGTTGCCGGAGATGCAACTGTATCTCCTGTTTCGCAGACATCTCATCCACTCAGATGTCAGTCAAGCACTCCCAGCGGTCTTGGGGTGTCACCTGTCGACAGTGCAACTAACTTGAGTTCAATTCATCGGGACGACGTTGGCCCTCTTCCGCATGGCTGGGAACGTCGATTTGATGCAAATGGAAGAGCATACTATGTTGATCACAATACCCGTTCTACCACATGGCAACGTCCTGTTCCCCCATCAGATATACCATCGCAGCGTCCACTGTCGTCATCCCGATCACAATCCCACCCGCCACAACCTGCTGGTTCCAGTGGGATTTATGCCGATGTCCCGTTACCGGATGGATGGGAGGAACGTCGCACTCCTGAAGGGAGGCCATACTTCGTGGATCATCATACAAGGTCGACCACATGGAACGATCCGCGATCGTCCCAGATCACCCTTGCTGCCGCGTCCGCCTCTGCTAATGCCAACGCCAACCTCGGCCCACTTCCATCTGGATGGGAAATGCGGTTGACATCCACAACCCGTGTTTACTTCGTCGACCATAACACTCGCACAACGACATGGGATGATCCACGTATGCCGAGCAACCTAGATTCGAGTGCCCCTCAGTATAAGCGTGACTATAGGCGAAAGGTGATTTACTTCCGGAGCCAGCCTTCCATGAGAGCGAAGGAGGGCAAGTGCGAATTCAAGGTGCGCCGAAGTCGCGTCCTGGAAGACAGTTTTGCTGCGGTCATGAAGCTGCGTGGCGATGACATGAAGAGGAGGTTGGTCATTAGGTTCGAGGGTGAAGATGGTCTGGACTACGGAGGGGTATCCAGGTATGACAAAAGGTATATTCCTGGCCGACCACTGATCCTTCTATCAGGGAATGGTTCTTCTTGATTTCTCATGAGATATTCGATCCGTCGTATGGGCTCTTTCAATACTCCGCACACGACAATTATACACTTCAGATCAACTGGATGTCGGGGATTAACCCTGAACACTTGACCTACTTCAAGTTTATTGGCAGGATTATGGGAATGGCAATATTCCACAGACGATTCTTGGACGCTTACTTCGTTACAAGCTTCTACAAGATGATCCTAGGCAAAAGACCGTTTCTTTCGGACTTGGAGGCTGTTGATGCAGATCTGCACAGGAGTTTAGTATGGATGCTGTGAGGACCGTTCTCTATCCCGGTGGAGCTGGCTAACCATCATCTGGATATCAGGAAGAACGACATTACTGATGTACTCGACGAGACTTTTTCGGTTACCGAGGACCGTTTCGGAGAAATCATTGAAGTAGAGCTCAAGCCCGGCGGAGCCCATATCACCGTCACCGAAGAGAACAAAAAAGAGTATGTCGAAGCTGTCGTTGAATACCGCACCAAGACAAGGATAAGAGAGCAAACAACCGCATTCCAGGAAGGATTCAGGGAACTCATTCCTTCGGAACTGATTGACGTGTTTGATGAACGGGAGTTGGAGCTATTGATCGGTGGCATGTCCGAGATTGACACGTACGTTCCTTGATAGGGCGTGATACAAAGCTGAGACGACTGATTACTGGTGGCAGGGATGATTGGATCTCGTACACCGACTACCGCGGCTACGAGAAGACAGATCAGGTTATCGAGTGGTTTTGGCAATGTATTCGGAGTTGGCCGACTGAGCGCAAAGCCCGTTTGCTACAGTTTGCAACTGGGACTTCACGAGTTCCTGTCAATGGTTTCAAGGATCTCCAAGGATCGGACGGGCCTAGGAGATTCACGATCGACAAGTCTGGAGATCCTTCACAATTACCTCGGAGTCACACATGCTTCAACAGGATCGAGCTCCCCCCTTACGAAGATTATGAGAGTTTGGAAAGGAAACTAACATATGCTATTGAGTACGTCAGCTCGTTGCTCGCGCAGGACTGTATACTAATTCTCGAACCAGAGAAACGGAAGGTTTCGGAGTAGAGTAACGGACTTATCTTCGTTTTTGATCACCCGATTTTCATTGTCTGTGGAATACGGCGCTGTATCTATATCGTGCTAACCCTTGAATGTGGCTTGGCTATTCATTCAGTATCCCCACCTATAAGGATCATGAATCTAAGTTTGTCACAGGTGGTCATGCGATGTGCAAATGTAATCAAACCTATGCATGCGGCGACAAATGTATAATTCGCACACTTGGACGTACAAGCAGTGGATTCAGGCCGTCCTGTGCGAAGGCGCCATGCGAGTAGAAGACGGATTCCAGTTGGTACGTCACCGAGTCCGCATGGTGTAGTTGTATCTGAGTGCAGCCCCCCACCGTCTACAGACTCATTACGCTGAGCGAAATGGATACCTCAGTGACCCAGTGCTGCCCAATCTATTAAAGAGGGTTTTGCCTTCAAAGTGCGAACAACTCCGGTGACCAACCTTTCGCTCATGGAACATCCAGGATAGCAAACGAGATTGAACCCGACCTCGTGCGTTTAGGCGCGGAAGTTATCACCAGTAAGTGGGGCTCCCTTGATACTGTTGAATGGGCCAAATTTTGACTTTCGTTGAAAGGCGTTCGTGCCATCAGCGAACGCGCCACCCCTCCACGATTGACCCAGTACAACCACTGGGGGCAACGGATTGACCAGCTTGACACCTCGGAAGCGTGGAAAGAGCTACAAGGCATATTCTTCAAAGAAGGCATTCCTGGCATCTTTTACGAGCGGAAGTACGGCGAGTTTAGCAGGATCTATGGATTCGCCAAGGTTCATATGCTCGTCGGGGATTCCCATGTGGTGAGCCGAGTTCGTTTTGTCACGCGGTCGGTTGGACTTCAGGGTCGGATACTTTTCAGGTGGGCTGCCCGATATCTATGACAGATGGGTGCGCCAGGGGTGAGCACCATCTCGAGTTGATATCGGGAACGCACTGATGAAATATTCTAAAACAAGTCCTTGAGCTGATCGGGACTCCGGAGATGAAGACCGAGTTATTCCCTCGTCTTACAAGGTATGCACGTCGACCAAGGAACGCGGACGAAATCTTATTTGTCGACAGTCGGGATCCATCCTTTGCCTTTACATCAGGACAATGGATGACCGAGGCATGTGTATCCCCCCCTCTCATATTATCGTAGCGCATCTCACAGGTAATCCTTAGCGGCCAGGCGGGTCAGATGTATCCCTGACTGAAACAATCGCTATTCCAACTGAACATTCCGAGGATCGAATGTGGCCAGCATACCAGTTGGATGGGTTCAAATGGTTCTCCAGTGCTACAGACAGTAACGTATCCATCGCACTAGCGCGCACAGGGGACATACAAGATGGTTCGCGTTCGCTCTCCCTTTTCCTAGTTCCCCTCCGCGTTCCGCTCGTCCTGCAGCCTGGAGAACCTTCTCCATCTCCGATTAGCAATGGCATCTACACTCACAGACTAAAGAACAAGATTGGGACGCACATGGTACCCACGGCCGAGCTCACTTTGAAATCGACGACCGCGTACCTCGTTGGCCCGCTCAACCACGGTGTCAAGAATATTCTCCCTGTTCTCTACATCACCCGTATCCATAGTGCAATCTCTGGAACGGGCCACTTGCGCAAATGTCTCGAGATTGCAATTGCCTACTCAAAAGTCAGGAGGATCTCGGGTGGTAAGCAACTACTCGAGGAGAATGCAATGCATGTAGCGCAGTTAGCCTCGATCAGTCTCGTGTATCGTGCCCTGACACACCTTGTCTTTGGCACGATTTTGTTCATGGGGAAAGTGGAGGCTAATGTCGCAAGCAAAGACGACGAGTCATTGCTGAGGATTTTGACAGTTGTAACCAAAGTGTTTACTGCAGAAAAGGCGGTTTCGGCTATGGAGGAGTGCATGACAGCTCTGGGAGGAATGGGTTACATGGAAGAGGTGGGTATCGGTAGGTAAGCACATTTGTCATAGCAGCAGTTCGTTTGTGCTTGAATTGTACATGGACAGGTCTATCCGGGATGCTCTAGTAGAGAAGATCTGGGAAGGCACGACTTCGGTGCTCGCCTTGGATCTCATGCGTAGTGCCAGTGACCCAACCACATTTGCAGCATTCACGCATGTCAGTTCGTCTTTCTGCTCGGCTATAAGAATGCTGGAGAACTGAACTTGCGTCCAAAGTGGGGAACTAGGATCCTCGATTCCTGTCCACCAGAACTTGGGAGCAAAGTGAGGGCACCACTGGAAGTCGTCAAAGTTGCTTTCCAAACGATATATGAAATTTACCGTCATACCACGAGGATCTCGGCTCTACTGGCCAGGCCTGGCCTGATGCTGGTGGGTTACGCTGCGTCGGCGGCAATGCTCCTTGAGCATGCAGTGTGGTCATACAACACGAAGACACCCGATCGGGATGTGGATGGTGAGGTATTCGTGCGTTGGGTGGATGAGGGTGGTATGTCGTCTTCGATCCGAGATGTGCTTGAGGTTGCTACGGGACACGATGGAGAGCGTGTTTCGATGAACGGCGCACTTGCATATGGGCCTAAGCTGTAGAATTGCATCTCTTTGCAAGAACATTTGCGCTACTGCACTAGGGAGAAAGCAGCATGCGTGCGCGAGATCCTGCCACATTAAAGCTTGATAATGAAAAAGAGGGTGGAGATTTGAGTGTTGACATTGAAAGTGCACCGTCGCGCGCGGGGAACGTCGTTTCAAGTCGTCCGGACATTTAAGGAACCAGCAGACAGGGAATCAAAACAATCGAGATGAATACATTAGCTACTGGCTAAATACGAGTGACATTACCACCTTGCCTGCAATGTCTCTTGACGTGTCGTTCTTCAGCCCCTGTCTGAATGGGGACCCGAGTCGCTGAGTCCGTCCGAGGATATGTTGCGCGTGTAGCGACACCCACTAGAACTGCCTAGCTATAGCATGGCGGAGGGTGGGAAGGGTATGCTGATAAGTGGAATCGCCTGCATGTACATTTATACAACATCATTTGTGTCAGTATCTCGAGACTCGAAAAGCTTGTTCCCTCACGACGCGTTGCGGTGCATATCTTATCTTACTATTTTGGATGTAGCCTGGTTGGAGTAAGCAGACAGGATTTCTGACATACTTTCAGACATACTTTCATTGGTCCGTTCAACAAGAAATACAAACTCAAACTATGCTCTACAACAGCAGAGCGCCAGCAAATACATATGTTTCTCATACAGACACCAGGAGATCAACTTGGGCGAAAACCACGGATGGCGCCACCGTGCCAGGCCCAGATGCATCTCAGGCGCTCTATGTACAGTTCGAAACATAGGTTGGTCCACTT
>JBBPRD010000291.1:0-15801 GCA_038092855.1 Boletus piedmontensis
TTATGAGACGGGAGACGACCTCGCGTCTTCTCTGACGCGCTCCAAACCTTGCTCTGAAGATACAGATGACACGCTGTACCGACGTCTCTCCAACCCGACGTACTGGTAGACGCGCTCCCTGCCTGGAAGGGCCGCCCGGACCCGACGCTGCATCTCACTTAATCGACCACTGGCTTTCCAGAGCCCAAGTTGATCCCACCGTGCTCTCATCGCCATACGAAGGGCAGTACGACGCCGTGCCAGGGATGCACGGGAGGCATACAATGAGACGGGACCAGGTATACTCGGCGTGATCGGACGTTCTATAAGCACAACAGTCACGACGCAATTCGGGAACGCACACAAACACGACGTACCTGGCAATGAGGCAGGGTTGACAAGGGGCTTCGCGGGAGGAGCGGATTTCTCCACGGTCTTTGCTCGCTTGAGGAAACCCTTGATGCACCCTGCGAACCAAAAGACGTGGAGGGGCAATATGCAGCACATCACGATTGCTGGGCCGAGTGATCCATTAGTGATGTCGTGTCGTTGGATGGCGAGGCAGACAAGAAGAGCGATATGGAGAGCAATGCGCGTCGTGAAGAAGGAAAGCGCAAAAAGGACGTCCGAACGAAGGCGTGGCGTGATGCTTCCTAGAGCAAGGACGAACGTCGGAATCTGGGTTCGCAAACTGTTAGAAAAATTGGCTGTAAAACGCCTCGTATATGACGTTCCCACCTCCATAACAGCGCACAAACAGAAAATGTAACTCCAGTGTTCTTGAACGGTATAATCGACAATGAAAATGTAGACCGAATGGTGTACCCAGCCAGTGAGGAGGTTGACCTTGCTGCGATAGAACAGCATTCCCATTGTCAAATCACTGGGGCAGATTTATCACACTGGAGCAGACGAAGCATTGATCTCACCGACACGATGAGGTAGGCCTGGAAGAACCTGCTGACACTATCGGTTGCAACGGGAGGAATGGTGACATGCTTCAGTTGCCCTCCGGAAGATAGGTATTGCACAACCAACGGGAGACTGAAGAGGGACATGACGGCGCTACCGAGCAATGTGAGTATCCATGATCGCTGCTTGATGGTCGAGCAGCGCGGAGCGAGCAGCAGGTAAGAGGCGGCCAAGAGAGCGAAGGAACACCAGAAGGCTGTCGAAGTCGCCAGTCGCTGCAGGTTGGAAAAGAGGGTGATCATCGCGGGGGGAAAGTGGCAGCGACGTGATAAGCTGGCAGCAGGTCGTGTCGCGTTTTAAGAACACACAGGAACCGAACCAAGTACGGGTTGCCATTAACGAAATAGTAATTTGGCACGTTTCTAGGCCTGTGAAACGATTTCGGCTAGTTGGCCAGAGATAACGAACGATTGATCTTCCTTGACTGTACCCTTGCAGCAACGTCTCGATTCGGAGCAACATCCAGCAAACAATGATATATAGTGACTGTCTCTTCAGCGGCTTGTCCGAGAACGATGAAAAACCGGACGAACGTGACATTGACAGCTCCCTGGATGGCGGGCCTCGGTTCCCCGAAAAGGACCGCTCGCACGTTCAAAGGTCATCCTCACGAACGTGCGCCGGGACCGTTCCGGCATAGTTCCACGCTCGCGGGCCGCAATGGATGGATGTCAGGAAAATAGCGAATGGTTTGGTGCAGCACGGTATTTCTAGCACTCTCCTGGACTCTCGCACGGACGCGCCCGACGGTGGCGCGAACAGCCTCTGCCACCATACAGCTTATTTCAACACGGCGTCGCCCTGTCCTACACACAGCGGCCTTGGCAGTGAGCTGCGCAAGTACTAGTGCTGCCTTTCCAGCCATGTCCAAGAATACTCCCGACTTGGCGGGAAGCACTCGGTTTTAGCCATCGAATGCTTCAATGTTGGGGTGTGCCTGCTGCTTGCCAAACAACGCTGGACTTTCGCTGACGATATACTGGCTTGTTACTAGGAGGACCCCCTGTTTGGGACATTGCACTTTGTCCCCGCGACCACAGCGTGGGTTAAAGACACTTTTGGAAGTCAGTCCGATGTGCCCTTCCCAGTGCTTAAATATTCCATCATGTTCCGATGAGTCGCTACCTTGATTACTTTGTCGTCAGGAAGCACACACTCGCTGCCTCGACGCGGGATCGTTAGGTAAGTTCAAAAAGTTCATTGACCGTGTCACCATGCATAACACCAGACCAGGTCCGCATAACGTATTAAAAGTCAAATTTAATCTTCCTGAATGTTGAGCTTCAATCCCACGTGTAGCACCAACAGGTCTCCTCTGCGAATGTGGCTCTTGTCTGCCCTTTTTTTGGTACAAAAATGCTATGGCACAAGCTGTTTTGCCCAGCCAGAATGCCGCATTCCAGCCGCATGCACGAAACTACGAGTGTGAGTCTTTTGCGCTCGCCCCTATAGTAAAATATTATGAGCAGGGAATTAAAGGTTGCCGCCTGATGGATAGCCTGATTGTAATTTGACAAGACAGTGAGTGATCCAAATGAAAAGTCCTGGTGGAAGAGGAGAGACGCTTCACATGTCCTAATGTATGCATCACGACATACATGGTCGCTTTCTCGAAATGCCTGACCCTCAGGGACAGGAAATATGGTACCGCGCAGTTCGAGGCCGGAAACTCACCGGACTCCCTCAGGATCGCGATCGCGACCGTGCTGATGGGAATCCGTATTCTTGATCCCCAATTCACTTGTATCACTGGCCAAACTCTTCATACCTGATCCTATGTATAGATCAGCCTGTCTCTCTGCGTACGGGAGACGCGCTCCCTCTAGTTTAAGCGCGTGATCCCTAAATTATCTTTCATGTTCTATTTTGTGGGTCTGTTGTTGCACTAGTAGACAACATCTAAAGGTACATTGCCTGCTATCACCTACGGATACATTTCAGGATATAATCTATTCCTCGTCTCATCTAAAGGGGAATTGCCTCAGAGCTTTTCATCTCTTCCTTCAACATTACCATCCGCGAAGGGCCAATCGTTGTATCCCGATGGTGTCAGGTCTCCTGGCTTGTAGTACGTTGACCGGTCCCCACGCGTAAGGGGTAGGTCCTTCTGTAGCCTCAGCGGGAGATCAGGCTGGCAATCAAGTCGACGGATGAGCATCGAGCACTAGAATGCAACAGTGGGAATCCTCACGTTTGGTATATACGGCCGCCCAAAGGCGATAAGCCCTCCCTTGTCCTCCGCGGTGCGCAGTGCTGTCTCGCGCGTATGTCCACCGGCTGATATGAATATCCTATCTTTCCCACCTTCACCCCCATTCCATATCTGTCGCAAAAAGTCGTTGTTCTCGTCTGGGCCCGGGGTTACGTCCATATTCCCACCCACGCGGGGCTCGGTTACATGGAGATACGCCAGCTTTGGGTGTTTGTCACGTAGGGCGGTAGCAAGGTATGCAAAGGTTGGTCGGGGGGCCGGCATTTTCATGTCTGAAAACCATGTAAATGAACACGACAGCGTGCAGATTAGCACAAGAACCTCACCTTGGAAACTGCTCCAGGGACTGATACGAATACCGACTCGGTCTTCGCCGACAGCGTCCACTACGGCGTCGACGACCACCCTCGTGAATCTCGTGCGGCCTTCTTCGTCTCCGCCCCATCTATCCGTGCGTTTGTTTGACACTGTTTGAAGGAACTGATCCAACAAGTAACCGTTTGCGCTGTGTATCTCCACCCCGTCGAAACCGGCACCGTACACGGCGTTGCTTGCTGCTTTTGCGTACGCAGCGATGTAATCTTTGATCTCGGCCTCGGTTAACGGACGGGGTGGCTTCGATTTGCCGGTCAACGCGACGGACGATGCAGAGACGTACGGTGAAGGCGGATCCTGTGCCCCGAGGAAATTTATATCGGCGGCACGACCAAGTGCCCAGAGTTGGAGGAAGATGTATGAACTCTTGGCATGGACAGCGTCCGTGACCTGATGCGATCACAGTCACACTGTGAGACAGGTTCGGGATGATCGGTAGCGACGGAAGAAAAGCGCGCGTACCTTTTTCCAACCTTCGATTTGTGCGTCGGTGTAGATGCCTGGGACATGGCCGAGTCCTCCTGCATCATGGGAGATGAAGGTGGCTTCTGTGACGATTAGGGTCCCTGGCATGGAACCGCGCTGAGAGTAGTAGGATGCTTGTTGAGGCCCGGGGACATGGGAGGCATGCGCTCGGAAACGGGTCAAAGGGGCAAGAACGACACGGTGCTGAAGCGATACCCGGCCGACCTTGATGGGCTTGAAGAGCGCAGGTGTCCGCTGTGCAGAGGACATGACTGGTCCTGGTTAGAAAGGGTGGTGGTGGGTAGAGAAGCTTTGTGGGATGGTGAGCCGCTCGATTTGCATGCTGACGTGATTTATAGCCACGGAATCCGTGAGATCAGCAACAGCACCCACGATACGTTGATATGCAAGCTTCTGAGCGAGATTTGTAAGGTATATGACCCCGTTCACGAGTATAGTTCGAGATATGATCGTGGATAAACGTCAGGGTGAGGAGAATGCCGGAACTTCCCAGACCATCGCGTCAGATACTTGATAATTGCCAAGTTCCCACTCTCGACCTGCTGAAGCGCCGAGTAGCGAATTGTATTCATCCCGTGGGCCGTGGATGACGAACTCGTGAGAGTCCATTCACATGCATCTCCGTGAAAATTCCTGCGTGTCCACAAGAAACCTTGAGCAAACTTGACAACTTTATACGTATTGTAATAACCGCTTCAGTGCAGTTATTCCCGAATAGTCCACGAAAGGGCGAATAGGATCTAGGATATATTTCTTTCCACCCTCAAGGCACGGTGTGAGTACGACATTCCCATAAACCACCTCCAAGGGGACAACTCACCCCATTCCCGTGACGTACATGCAATCGTGTGCTATGTGTCTGTTCCTACATTAGTCAACTTGTGTTAACCCTCGGCGGCTTCCTGGACCACGCGTTCAAGTCTTGAATTTGGGTCACTTGAACGGATCTCAAATGTGACTCGTGCGTGTGCATTCTTGCGCGCGAAGGACGCTAGTTCGTTGCCGGTCGGTTCTGCTGAATTGACGCTGTGATGATCATCCACACTTTCCACCGACAAGCTGCAGAGAGGGCACGTTCTATCGTCTTGGTGACGTGAGAAGATATACTAATTGTTCCGATGTTTGTGTTTTGCGATCTTACCTTCGTCCCCAACCAAAGTTTCCGACCCCTCTTTACTCTATCGAAAGGTGCAGTAAGTGACGATCCCGGTTTACCCGGTGCCGTAGCGTGATGGCTGTGCCAGGGAGCAATTTTCATCTAGGTGTCTGGCAGCAGACGGACGTCATGAGCGATGCCATTGTTAAGCGCTGTAAGATTTTACGAGGGCAAGGGAGAGGATGCCGACCATTATCGAGGGCACCACTCGGGCGACGTTCAGCAGCCAAAAATTGTCCACGAGTTCCAGCGTCAGTTGGAACAACCTCGCCGCCAAATATTGAAAGGTGTCACTGAGAAGAATGCCATAAACATTCTGAGGTACGACCTGGGGTTCGTCCAAAGAGAACATGATGACTTGGCACGAACGAAGGTGGGAATCGCTGACTCACTGAGATGCTGTCCGACAACGAAGATAGGACTCCAGACCGCACCGATGTTGATGTCGCAAGTAGTAGTCGTGATCTCACGCCGCACGTCCCAAAGATTTTATCTGTACATCGACGCATTTGCTTGATTACTGCACCATAGGCGACCCGTTGACCGGTTCAATGTACGGCTCGAAGCAGTGGTGAAAGGTTGCGTCCTTCGTGCCAACACTAGTCACAGTGCTTGCATGTCGACGATTGTATTTGTGCAAGGGAGTTATCCCTCCGTTATACAGTGCATCACATGTAGCATCTGGGACAAGTTTGGCTCTGGGCGCTGAGCATTATGATCGATTGATATTTTCGAATATCGAGGCCTGAGGCAGTGAGTGACTGTGGTACCATTCATACTTGGTTTACATAAACGCGGTGTATTGACGGACATAAGTGAGATGAAATCTCCTCTATCCAACTCCCTACAACCACTCATAACACCCACCGCCACCACCGTCGACGACGACAAGGGGCCCACCACGGTTACACACGACATCGACATACGGTCGATTACATAATTGAGGGACGGTGAATGGTAGCCGTCCGACGAAAACAGTCACAAGGTAAAGTCTACCGTGGGGTCAAATCAGCTGGCTCAGGGCACCCCTTCAGTGCTGTCCCCGGGCTCTCCCTTTCTCCCTCTCCAGAACGTGCACCACCTCCGCACTTCTGAGAATGGCCACCTCGCCGAACCCTGAAACATCTCAACAGCCACTCCCCTCTCCTTGGGCGCAAGACCCCTTGGAACGTACTGATAGCGACTCTGAAATCCGTCATACGCATCCACCAGGAACACCCAGCACTACCAGCCTCGATTTTCCCCTCCTCTCCGATGTCAATGGGCACGCGAGAGTTGTGCGGGCCCATACTGTCAGCCCAAGCTTCGTCTCATCCCCGCTTAACCCCAACACACCCGCTCACCCATCTGCCCTTCCCTCGCTGTTCATTCGCTCTCGTACCCAGTCTAGACAAAGCATGGTCTTCAACCGTGTCGCCTCCGAAGAATCGCAAGCTCTCGCTTCCCAGCGCTCTTCCCTCACCCCGAATCGCACCTCCATGATTCTATACCGTCTGGCTGGCGAGGATGAACAACGTACCCTAACTTCTCCGGTCCACAACCGCAAATCTGTGCTCTCCAACTCAGGAGAATCCGTATTTACTGTGTCCTATGACTCAAAATACCCCTCTGGTGCTCATACCCCGCGCAAGCTTGTTCCTTACCCCTTTGACCCGAGTCTTCATATAAACACCCCTGAAGACGACGACGCCTTGCATGATCCATCTGATAACACCCCGCTCAACACATCATCTGGAATTGCCCTCCGGGGTTTCGTAAATGTCGGTGTACTACTCTTGGTCATCCTGGCCCTGTTGCTCCTCTTTATATTCTATCCTGTATGGTACTATGTTGTTCGAGACAACAGCACGGTCCCGTGACATCGAATGTACCCGGACGTGGTTGATTCCTTTTGGGCGTACGTGCCTTGTTTCCTCTCTTGTTTCAGTCAGGGCTGACTCTTCTGTCCATGGGTAGCACCTCCCCACTCTACCCGCATTATTTCACCTGTATATTCGACCAAGTTTGTAATCACGTTGGCAAGGCCACAGTTATCGCTACCCTTGGCCGTAGAGGCTCCTGCTCGACCCACTCCTACTAACTACAATCTTTTCACCCCACTCCTTTCAACGCACGCAGTAGCGCGCGACAATGGCAACTTCTATCCACTACTCCACGTGTCAGCAACAAATAATCTGAAAGGACGTTTTGTCTGGTCATTCGTCAACTTAGTGCATACCATTTGTCTCGTGTTAGTGTTCTTCCCGCTGTTGTCTGCTTTTCGAATTGCTTGTGTTTTGGATGTTCCTTGTTTTTCTTTGGACCTGGATCGTATGCCGTACGGGGTAAAATTTATACTGGTGGAGTGGTTTCTTTCAGTGACTTCTTCATGGACGATAGTTTACATATCTATTACATTAGAACCTGTCGGCGCAAATTCGGAGTACTTTGTATCGGCCGACTTTTGTTGGCCGCTTCACTACAAGTTCACACGCATCCCACGTTACACTGAGATATTCCATTTTATACAGCGACCAATGCATCCACGGCGAAACTAACGCAGCTGCCGTGCCTCATGGTCTTCACATTCCTAACGAGTCCCATCCTCTCTTTCAATTCTCTCCAATCGAGCGTAATTATACTTCTACGCCTGCCTCTCCTAATTCCACCTATCTCCGAGTCATTTTAAGCCTTCCCGACCCATGGAATATCTCCAATATCTCGCGAGTCGCCTGTCCAAGGTCATCGTTATTCGCAAAATGTGCCCGCTCGCTGAGATCCGCGAATTAAACTTAAGACAAGGTTTAAGCTCAAGCGCAAGCTCGGAGTGCCAGCCGCTCGCATTAGGAACTTCTACTTCTGTGATCGGTGGTCAAGGACACAGTGAAGCGGTGACCATACGCCGTTGTTCTAGAAATTGTCCTGTTCGTTGTGCTCGAAATTCAAGTTAGCTCACCACTGATTGTATTTATTTTTCCTTTTCTTTTGCATCCAGCGCAAACGGGAGAAGCGCCCATTCATCGTTGGCGGAAGGCGGTTTTCGAGCAAGAATGCGGTGCAGATCATGAACAGACTCGACAGGCTCGTTCAACTGCACGTTGCGAAGATAGGAGGACGGGCGCTCGTGGCTAGTCCGACAGCCATGCAAGTACTTCAATTTGTGACGCTCGTAGACGCGACAGGCCGCGAGCATCCGATATTTATGGAATGCTGTACATCGTTTCAGGTGAGGAGTGTAGCCTGAGTCTGTCGGGTGCGCGTGTTGGCGTTTATTGACGATGTCGGTTCACACAGCAACTCCAAGCGATGCTGAAGGTGGTGTTGAAGCACAAATGTCGTGACGCACTCATCCAGAGGCGGTACTTCGATGCGGGGCTGTATGATCTATCCATCGACAAGGGTGCACAGGTCGTTCAAGTGACTGGCGAGGCCTCCCGATGGCCCAGTATCGATGCAGGAACAAAGCTGATCATGCGAGTTATACTTCAACATAAACAGCGATCGTGCAAATCATACAAGTGTCACTTGTGCGGTGCTTTGAACAACATAGATTGTGGACATCCCGCCGATTGGTTCGGTTGGCTCACTGATGGTTCCATGGACTGGTAAGCGCATTAGTTGTCAAGGGGAGAGTGTTAATTCCTTGATGGGAGTAGCCATGAATGCGGTGGGCGGTTTCAGATTTTGCTTGAGAAGCAGAGCGGGAAGAAGACGAAGGTCCAGACGCCTGAAATAGATGATGACACTCGGGCATGCATACGCAATTTCCGTGTCGATGCAATTGTGCGTTCTTTGGAGCGTTATCGCGTCATGTACATGCTGACATTCCCGCCAACAGAAAGTACGTGTGCGACTTTTTGATTGAGCTGTGTTAACATTCAACTCTTTTATCTCTCCATAGTCGGTGTGTGGTTCCGTGTTCGTATCCCCATCCATGTGTTGACAGTAGAATGTTCTACCCACGAAGAAACATGTTGCGTTCTGCGCCGACGGCACCGAAGAAGTACACGAGGCTGACGATTGGGATCGTAGTCCCGTACCGGTGGCGCCGCGGCTGACTTACGGGTGAGTCTCGCTACCAGTCTCCTACTGTTTTCAACAATCTGAATGAGACCGCCAGGGATATGCTCGAACTCAAGGCACTTCAGCGTGACCTATACCTTGCACCGCAATCTTCTAACACTCCTATACTTTTACCGCGCGTGCCTATACCCTTGCTACGCCTGAATCCATGACACTTTTGTGCGCTCGCTGCTGTTCGGTTTGATGAATGTGGTGGTGTTTGGCAGGCACAGCCGATAAACGAAGGCAGCTGGGGAGCGATGAGCGAACAGTCTGCGTGCTAATTCTTCTACGGACTATAATCTTATCCTCCTATCCTCCTAGAGCATATTTCTCTCTAAACCCTTTACACTCGCTCGCGAGATCTCTACCTTTATTCTTGCACGCTCGCACGTCACTTTCCTCTGCTTGCACAGACGACGGTAAGCAGTTCGGCACACACTACAGTATCAGCTTAGCTTGGCAATAGACTTCTTCGTGGTAGAAGCATCTCGGATGGGGTCCGTGGCCTCTTAGAGTGAGATGGATAGTTGACGGGGCCCGGGTGTCAGCAAGGTCTGTCGAGGCTGAAGGATTGCTCAATTATCAACAAGAGCCGCATCAGTGACCTAATGATGAGGTATGATATATGATCCCACGGGCTAGCTGAGCTGTGAGGACTCTTTCGGGTTACCCACAGCATTTGCTCGTTCAACTCATGCGGTATCGTGCCGGATTGGATTCCTTCTTCGCGATCTCCCTGAGTGGGATTTGACGAAGCGACACTGATGATATTTAGTTAGGCGTTGTCGCGACCTACTGGAATAGCGGGCGAGGCGACAATCGCCTTTCACACAAGCCACGTTTCAGCCATTCAAGGTCAGAAGGAAGATCGCACGACACTTGGTGTGACGTGGTAATCATGATCAGCTTTCTCGCAACGGAGGCTAATGACGAATCGCCATACACAGGGTCAAATATCCACCAAGTGAGGTTACAGCCGCAATCTCCGTCGAGATAACCCTGTCATAACTATGCCGCTGCTCGAACCAAGTGACCGTTTCAACATTCCAATCAGCTGACTTGAAGATATTCTGCGAGCTGCGGCCATATCTTTGCTCCACGGTGCTGCTCTTCTCTGTGCAGGGTGCAAATCACCGTCTCGGGCGTTCGAACGCATGGTAAGAAGTTAACGTTTCAACGTTGAGAACCGTAACACCCTAATTTACGAGGCCGGAGGATTGGACGGCGCCATCCCCTCGAAGAAGATTTGAGCTATGCGCGAGCTCTGCTTGTCTGGCTGTTGGAGTGATGTTCATCTGCTACCAGTGGGTTCACCGGCTGGAAAAAAGAACTACACTGGCACATACTAATCATGCGTCGTGCACAAGGGAGAGCATTGTCGCAACTTGTTGAGGCACTTGAAGGATCTGGATTGAAAGTCACTGGCCCTGAAATGTACTTACGGCCGCCGAGCTTCATTGTGTTGAAAGACCTGCTGTGTTGAGTGTGTTGGCGTTATCTATTGTATGCAAGAGATGTCGGCACAGTGCGCTTTCGAAGCGGGATGGAGCTGCTCATCGTGCCAACTGTAATTTAAATCCTGTGAGCGTAGGGTTGACGTTTAACGGGTCGGCTTGTTTGTGTTTGGTGTATAGCTACCTCTTGTTTGTCTAAATTCTTTGTTATTCCTGCTACCTACCTGAGTGTGCATCCTATGTATTGATATTCAACAAAATGTTCACAGAGGAGGTAAAGGTAGCTATATGCATTGTAAAAATTAGCATATGCTTCAAATGTTGTTTTATGGGATTTCTGGAGCTACTAGAGTGTTGGGAGTACACCTCCCACCTACCTGAGTTGGGTCTGTGAATTGATATTCCAAGCACAAGTAGAGTGGGGAAGAAGGTGGTGTCAGTATTATAAAAATTAACACAAGCTTTGAGGGTTGTTTTAGGGTATAATGAGGGTTATTAGAGTGTTGGGAACATCACTCCCTTCAATCTGAGTTGGGTCTGTGAATTGATATTTGAAGAAAAGCTGGGAAAGAGAAAAAGACAGCTGTCATGAGCAAGTGCAAGGGGGGTAGTAGTGGGGATGGGTGCCAGTATAGGTAATAGGCATTGACTCGTCCTAGGCCAACACTACCTATTTTGTCCAGAGACTCATCAGACCTCTGGCTGAGTAGAAAAGGATCATGCTAAATCCTACCTGGTTTATATAGGCATGGATCATGCACATGGACCATCAAAGAAGATGTGGAGATTAAAGGAAGAAGTGTACCATGAGGATCACTGGATCATACACCACCTGGGGTAATTAAAATTACAAATGGACAACAAAAAATTGAAGGAAATAAAGATGAGAGGTTGTTGATAGACCCATTGGGATGTTCCAAATCAAATTTCTAAGAAAACAGCAAACAGAATAATTAGTTATAAGGGATATAGTGAGGATGGGGTAAAGATGTGATATTATGTCAGAAAAAAAATCAAATCATCCCCAAACCTTTTCCAATGTCTGCAGAGTGTTTGAAAACCCTTGGGAACACACTTTCTGCCCCACTGACAAGAAGATCTGACTGATTTGAAGTGATAGTAGAGATGAGTCAGAATAAGTTGCAGAAGTTGTTGAGAAAAAATACAGAAGCACTAAAAACAGTCACAACATCATCTCTAGATGTCTTATACACTGGGAGAATACTATTTGGACACCTGGCCAACAATACTGATTTACTTGAAGCAGTGGTGGATATGGGGGCATAGGTGATGGATGTCATGGAGAAAAAATACAGAAGCACTATAAATGATCACAACACTATCTCTAGATGTCATATATACTGGGAGAATGCTATTTGGCCATCTGGTAAACAATACTGATTTATTTGAGCAGTGAGACATTAAGGAAAAAATATATCGAAGCACTACCAATGCTCATATCACTATCTCTAGATGTTATATATGTATATCAAGGGAATACCATTTGGATGGCCAGTCAATATCTGCACAAAAGGGAAATGGCTATTGCACTACATACCCACATGATAGAATTCAATTGCTGGATGTAGGCTATGTTGTTGAGTTATCCCAATATTATTGCAACTGTTGACTACATAGTCTACTATAGCAAATTAAAAAGTGTCATCATGCAACAGTAGCCCAGGTAGCCCTGATGACTGTTGGCTACTATAGTCCATCATACTGTCTATTAAAGTGTATCAAAGTGTAGTAAAAGTGTAGCAACAAAGCATACAAAAGTGAAGTGAAAGTGTAGTTAAAGAGTGCACCAAAAGCATACCAAAAAAAAGTGTACAAAAGTGTAGTTTAAAAGTGTACCAAAAATACAGACAAAAGTGTAGTAACAGAGTGTACCAAAAGTGTAGAAAAGTGTAGTTATAAAGTGTATCAAAAAAGCATCCAAAAGTGTAGTGAAGAAGTGTACCAAAAGTGTAATTAAAAAGTGGAGCCAAAAAGCATACACAAGTGTACTCAAAGTGTACCAAAAAAAAAGCATACAAAAGTGTAGTAAAAGTGTGGTTGAAAAGTGTAGTGAACATGTACCAAATGTGTACCAAAAATGCAGACACAAGTGTACCTAGTACAATTCACTATGGTGTAAGGGGAGTGAGCGGCTTCCCATAGGAATGTGACCTTTGTCCAATGAGATAATCCATATTTCCCCAATGAAAACTATTATTTTCATCTTGCAATTTGCCTGTTAAAATTAATTCAGGGACTGTGCCACTGAGACATACTGTTGACATAAAACAGATCAATACCCATTACCATAAACCAGCAAGGGTCCTCATAACATTTGTCAAGGTGATTCATTATGCTTCATTGGACATGCTAATTCAACTTGCTTTAATGTTAATCAATGATTGACTTCTGCATGAATACCTTGCAACTTTTAATAAGGAAGATAGACTCAATGCACTCCAAGCAAGTCTGATTGTATCATTTCTCACTGAAGGTCAGGTCATTCCACATGTTTTTCAACTTAAAGCTTCCCTGGCAATACTACACCAATATGACTATGTGATTATTGCTGATACCAGCAGTGGGAAGACACTTTGTCTCTTAATACCCTTGCTTCTCTGTCCCAAGTTGATATCAATGACAGTATCTCTGCTAAAGCATCTCCAAATGACCCAGGTAAGATGATATGTATTTATGGTACTAATGGTATAGTACATGTGTTATCACAATGTACATAGGTCCTTGAGAGTGAATGGTACAGGATCAAAACAATCATGATCAATGAGGATACTCTACATGATGAAGCTCTCTGGAAGGTAAGTCAATTGTGAACTTAACATGCAATCATTTTGCCATTAATGAGCTTGAAAGAGGATCCAAGCTGGTGAGTTTTGGCATTTAATTGTTTCTCCTGAGCAACTTGGGCCATATAATGGTCACCTCCCTTGCTTTACCCAACTCCTTCATGAAAACTGGTCATTTACTCAGAAGATTAGCCATGTCCAAGTCAATGAGGCTCACAATATTACCCCACATGCCTCTTTTAGACAGATTAGTCACCAGTCTAACTTATACGACCTTGCACCTCAATGGGACAAAGTGTCAAAAAAGTGCCAAAAATTTATAGATAAAGCCAGCTAAGGCCATGAACAAATTACTGATGTACATTTTTCCTGACCAACCTTTATCCCTCTCTTCTACTTAGTATGACACAGAAACAAAACAGAGCACCTCTTGATCACCCTATGATCTCTCCAAACCAGACCAGCTCTTCTTTGCAGATAGCCTCTGTAGGCCCATCACACATTACTATTGCTGGCTCAATCATTCAAGAGTATTTGAACATGTATGAGATATCTGCTAGTTATGCTGCCTCTCAGACTCTTGTCCAGCAGGTTGAATTTCAATCAGAAAAAAATGCTAATGTCCTCATTGTAAAGGGAGATGGTAATTCCAAGTTCATTCTGCACAGTATATTTCAAATTGCATGCAATGACTTTTATTTTACCCCAGATGCCAACTTTGATCCTACCAACTCTTTCAGCAGCTGCTTTCAAGACATCAAACAAAGTTGCTATCTTACAATGCCCATCACCTCTAACTTTGCTTTTGCTCAGACTGACTTTGACCAATGTATAGAAAATATTCATTGCATTGAAAAACTAATCAAGCAAGAGAAAGACTGCAAGGTCATGAGTGCTCTAAGCCAATACCTCAGAAAATATCAATTCAAATTATGCCATGCTCTGTTTGAGGTATGTCATCACATATATCCATACTTTCATAACAAAACATAGTAACCATCCTCTCTTCTTAGCAAAAGCCCATTCTTATTCCTGGAGAAAATATGAACATTCAGCATAGTACTGATGACAATCTAAATGACAGAGAAACCATTGAATCAAGTATGTATTTCTCCTTCAATTCTTATACTAAATACTCATATGTACATGATTTGCAACAGGCACAGGCATTAGCAAAAGTGGCAAAATCTTGTAAGATCTACCAAACCTTGGAGAAATCTGCCAGGTCTAGTAGTATCTACCTAGCCCTTGCAAGCTTGTTTTAGATCTAGTAGATTCTGGTGAGAATTGAATATACACACTGTTAGGTCACACCAGGCCTAGCAAGAAATTTACACTACCATCCCAACTCTAGTCAGACCTAGCAAGAAAGTGACCATTTCATGCCATATTTTACTAGACCAATTAGAAAAGCCATGCTCCTGTGCCAGGTCTAGCTAGATCTACCAGAAAAGTGACTCTCATGTGTCAGGCCTAGCTAGACCTGGAATATCATATAATCAATTCCAGACTTGTGCTCATGCTGGTCATTTCTAGGCAGCAAAAAATGTATACTAATTGCAATGCTAAGTATATAACTGGACAAAAAACTACCAAGGCCTCAGAGCATATCACCTTTAACCTTATCATTGGGATCTTCCTGCCCCTCCAGGCCTATCATATCCTCATTGTCAGATGTTCCATTGTCTTGTCATCCAGCACTTGATCTAGTCTGCTGTACCCATACTTGTTCATTTCATTACCAAGTTCATTGTCAATGAGCTGCTCATCACCTCCACCACTGTCATCTTGCATTTCTGACCCATTTTCAGTGCTCTCCTTGCCAGTACTCTCTTCTTCACTGGTGGAGTCATCCATGGAGGTATTGTCATCATTACTCCCCTCCTCACATTCAGTGTGATTATCCTCAAGTGTAAAAGATTGCTTGTTAAGGGTGTCATAGTCATTGAGAAGGCAGTGCATGGCATTGTGGGTTGATTTGTGCCCAATACCTCCACCTCAAAACCTCATAAACATGTCCCTGTCAACAAAACTATACTAGCTAGTTAGAAAGTTCTAATGAAATATTGTAGCACTAACATACAGTGGCTCAAAAAACTGTCTGCATATTTGGTCATTTTTCACTAAATGCATTATTTCCTAATAACCCCTAATCCTTACCCTAAGATATTGGTATATGAAATGAAGCACTGACTACTGGCTTTCTAACCATCCATATCTCAAGACATATGAATAAGATGTGATGAAATGGCAGCCATTTCAAAACAGTGACTCATTCAGACAGTTTTTTGACTGTAATTTTGTCTAGATATCTAGTAC
>JBBPRD010000292.1:0-12629 GCA_038092855.1 Boletus piedmontensis
CACGAAGCGTCTCTAAAATCGATGACACTGTCTAGCAACTCAGACCGTGAGGCCATATCATGGACAGCGGCCTGAGACGCTTACTTGCTTACTGGCCGCTTCTTCCGTACTGAAAAGTTCATCAAGGCCTCTTTTCCTGATTTGCTCGAGCAGTGCCGTAGCGATATTCATGTGCGTGTCAAGCGTCGCCTTACGAGCAGTGAGTTCGGGAAGCTGCGTTATAGCGGTCTTCAAGTGTGCTGCATTCGACGAAAGGTCGCTGGACGGTATCAGATGTGTGCTTTTAAATATTTACCGCAGCACCAACTCACAGCTGCGAAATATCATTGACATCACTCACACCCGTCGATCGCGTAATTTCTGCGGCATCTTGCTTATACTTGTTCAACTCGGCGTCGATGTCCTCAGCAACCTGAGGGAACGGGTTCGCAGCATTTTTTGCCCAGAAAAAGTCCTTTGAATCGAGATCGTACGAACGCTTTTGTAGGCTGGTGACAACGACGCGGTTAAGCTTAATCTCAAGACAATCTGATACAAGGGCTTGGTATGTCCAGCCATGGGAGACCATGGAAACAAGGTCCACATTCCTGTCCAGGATGAGCAGCACTTAGGGTCATTAGTCAAGACGAGGATGAGAAGAAACGATATGAAAAATTCGCACATGGCCTTTGCAGATTGGACAATCCAGATGAATCCTGTGAGAACAGCGTGGTCGTTCCATGGGCGCGTGAAGCGGAAAGTAACGCGTCTCGAATCTTAATGTCGAGTTTCTTAGCGACCATTTCTGCTGCATTGCCCTTGGGAGCACGGATGATCGGGACATGTCCTGTAGATCGATTAAATTCCAGTGAATGTTTAGCAACTGCTGGGAACGCGTACCCGCGATCACAACAGCACTAAAGATCCCACTGGCGACACGTTCAATCTCATCTTCAATCTGTTGTTCAGTCGACGACGGGGAGTTGAGAAGTCTGTATGAGTAATACAGATTGGATTGAGATGGACTTGCTGGAGCCATTGGAGATGGCAATGGAGATAGCAAGGAGAAGAAAGATGGTGATGGTGCGATAAATGATAAATATTGGTCGACGACCTGACATAGAGGGCCGATCGGGGTGAAACCTGCACCGACGCAGAACAGCGGGCAGACCAACCTGTTCCACCAACTCTCCTGTACCAGAAGCTGCGACCGAAGCTGCAAGCTCTTCAAGAAGTGCACGAGGTAGTGGCTCGACAAAATTGAGGTGGAATGATTCATATAAACATTTGTCAAGGTCCTCTGATATGCGGCGTATGTTTGCCAAGGTCGGCGCGACAAAGTAGACGGCGGGAACGTCGGGCAACGGGGGACGCAGTGAGTGGAGCTGCCTGTGATAAAGTGAGGACCAAGAAGAATGACACAATAAAGCTGCGCACACGTGCAAAGTCACGCCAGCATCGCGAAGATCTTGGACACGAAGTACTGTTGCCAGCACGTCTTTCGTTTGCTGATCCAAGACTAGCACTTTCCAGACCATAGGGGCGGTGGATGTCGGGGCTTTGACTACGGGTACAGGCTTGGGCTGGGTGGAGGTACTGGATGGCGCAGTTGCATCTTGAGAGGTACCGAGGTTGAGTAACGCTAGCAGAGCGTCTGTTTGTGCCTGTTGCAAAGTCGTGGGGGCGATGGCCTGGCGTAGGATGAGCTCAACGGCGTCGATGGTGGGCTGAAAGACTTACATGCTTGAGCGCAGAGCTGGCCATGCTCATTGGACGAGTTTAGACTTTAGTCGCTGGTACGGTCTAACAACGCGGTGTCACGTGTATCCGGTCCCCTCACAGCTAACAGTTTCAAGAACACTCAGATTTCACATACATATAAGCGTGATGTTTTTCACCATTTATCACCCGCACCAGCGTAAGGTTCATCGACGATATAAATCTCGTGCGTCCCGAGACTTTCATACTCGCTCTTAAATTGGTGTCGAGGAGACCTCATCCTTAGGTTGGTATTCCGGGCAGAATTCGGACACTGATTACTGCAACAACTTTCAATTGACTGCTGGCACCTGTTATCCAACTTCCTAGTATCTAACACCAGAAACCAGGTCCTCGCATCCTGATTCCTCTAAACAGGGTCACATCCATTTCTGTTTACCCTCCACATGCTGCTTACAGCTTTCCCCTACTCTTTTACTACTGGTATGCCGTGTCATGTGCTTCCACGCAAACCGAGCAACCCACCTCCCGGTAACGCAAAAAATATAACATGGGTTGTGTACAAGATGTTCCTCGCGAAGAATCGGTGCATATTTCTCTAAAGACAAGGAAACCATGACTTTCGAGGAAAGAGGAAAGGCGAGAGCTCAAGGATGTTGGCTGTCACCAGTAGTTCAACGTTTAGGGCCCGGGCCGCCCCATGGGTAGAAGGCCTTAAAGCCTTCATACTGTTTGAATTTGGACAAGGCCCTTTCGTGCAAGCGGGACACTATATCACATGAACAAGCTGGTGCTCAAGCTCTGTCGAGTCGGCGCGATGCCTGTGCAAATGTGAACGCTTTGTCGCCGACATGTTCATTCTTCCTCTTGTGTAGGACTCGACTCTGTGCTACAGAACTTGCTGCCGCTGCAGGCCATCCGTAGCAGAACATAATGCTCATATTACACCCTCGCCACGTTCCACTTCTTGCCAAAGTCGTTTCCCCGGAGAACTTTCGAACCAAGACTCAGGGACTCATGCCAGACAGCAGATGCTACCACTATTTTAGTACAGCCTCGGACACGTTGTATTCACCGCTGTGTCTGAATGTGGACCCTACATTCATCCTGACGTCCCAGCATTACCACTACACCGTGGCGTCAAGGTATATAGAACTGATAAATTGGTATACAACACCGGTCCAGTGGTCAAAGGCGTCCAACGCTTACAGTTATGTATGCCATGTTACTGTTCGTCGAGTTTCAGATAAATTCCCTCGTCCGTCGTGCTTTCACGACAGTTAATTTTATCGAGCCGAATCTTAATAAAGAGAAGCGCGTGTGAGGTGGAGCCCAGGATGGTCCCTGCACGGTAATGACATCTTCGACTCTATTCAAGTGTGATATCTTGAATGCAGGATGTAAAACTGCGACCCAGAAAACGGACGGGAATCGAGTTCCTGGCGGTCCAAGCGATCGATAGCTGTGTGAGTCCTGCAAACTAATACTTACCAACCAATGGAAAGAATCTCACCGGCTAAGTGGAGCAAATGTGTTTCAGTTGACATGTGGATGATGCTCCCGGCCAACGCCACGGCCAAATAAATCTGTTCATTCATTCAGACATCAAAGCCAAGTTTTCACCCGGTGGAGCGACAGATAGTGACCGCTAAAATTTGCTCAAGTGGAGCCTTGAACTTCGCCCGGTCCACACAAATGGCACATGCCACTGCATGAGGCGCGCTTGACATCCACTGGTTGTCACATCGATGGGCCAGCATGCCCCAAGTTGCGTGGCCGGAATATTGATCAGAACCGAGTTGGAGGATTGATCTGCTGGATCCCAGCAGAAGCGATGCCGGAAGTGACTGGCAGCGGTTGCGCAGGTGGAGCAACGCCCAACAATTTGGCGGGCACCACCATTTAAATTCTCACTCCCTCGTTACAGCTCCACCTGTCCCCTCTTTGCTCCCTCCCCTCTGTCCAGTATCTCTCCATGTTCTCCGATTCACAACCCGTGCAATCAAGGCCTTGCAGTGATCCCTTCGTATCCTATTCCCAAGCGCTCCACGATTATACCCTCCACCTCTGGACAGAGTCTCGGAGAATAGCAGAGGAAAAGACACGTTCCAGAGCTGCTCGCAAGGAAGAGGCCTCTCGCAGACGAAGGGAAATCGGGACCCCCCATTCCCCCCAAGCCTCAGAGTCAAGCCATACATGAACTATCCATGGACACTAGTTTCTTATGACCAGTCTTGGTTTGATCGGTATCGTCACACTGCAGACTTGTGGTCCCTACGTCGGTTAACGTCCAGCTCATCCAGTGAGCTCATTCTACTATCCGTGTATCTCTGCAAATCAGCAAATTCTTGTATTCTACCAATATCATCTCGACTTGATGGTTGGTTTGGCCTCAGTGTGTATGTCCAGTACGCTGTCGTCGCATCGATCAGTCCCTGTGCGTCCACTCCGGTTCATCGTTTGATGCTTTGGTGTTTGACTCGCGATCTAATCTGCATAGAATTCTGAACTCACCGCGACGTCGTTCTTCCAGCAGGCCGACGTCGAATTTGCCGTAACGTTGTTACGACGCAGACGGACAAAACTGGAAGCGTTTTTAGCTCAATCCAACTGTACTATTGTTGCTGATACTTGACGGTGCAACGTTGCGCGCTCGTCTGATTGTTGATGAATTGTTAAGATAGTTGTGCTAAACGAATGGTAATCGTTCAGATTGCAGTTGGGCTTCAAAGCTTACTATGTGCCTTGATTGCGGCGCGAGGATCAAGTTCGATAGACGTATAGTGTCCACCTCTGAGTTGGCGTACTTGCCAACGATGAAGCCTCGGAGGTTGGGCATCTTGCTTTGGCTAAAACCAGTGCGGCTGAACAGTTCACCCACCGATGCGGCTACAGGTAGGCAGTTGGTGGTACCTAGTCGACCTCGAGTGGGATCCGCTACGACACCCCAGGGGGACAGTTATCAGCGGGGCAGGGGTTGATGTTGATGCACGTTCGTGAGCCATACCAGGAAGTGTGTTGTGACGAGCCTTCGTGAAAATTGATGGTGGTGCGTTGTTTACTCGCCTTACGGATACCCTGGCATAATGCATATAAAAGACCGGCCCCCGTAATGGGAACGTCGCGACGCCCTCTGATTTCGGGGGAAAATGTCGATCAGACGCACAGCGTGGTTCCTCGCCTCCGCCATCGCGCTTGTCAGCGGGCAACAACAGTCCGTGTATACCGTGCCTGGTGCTTTCCCCACCTCCTTGTACTCCACGTACTACAACAACCCTACAGCAACGTCAGAGCAGCCTCAACCAGTCATCTCGGATCCAGTTACGGTCAGCGTGCCGCATCTGTCAGACTTGTGTACGGGCGTTGATCTTCTTTCGCCATCTTTAGCATCAAGTGTTCTCCTACTCGCTCACTGACCCCAACATCATTCCCCAGGTGAGCTCCCAGCGACTTGCAAAGCAGCTGCCTCTAATCTGCAAGCTAGAATGACACGACGGATCCTCACCCACTCCCTCCCGCGGTCGGTTCTTCGGAACTTTTGGAGCAAGCAATCGCACAGGTCAAGTCAATCTCGGTCAACCCAATCTTCGGCACGAATCAATGCGCGCGCTGCCAGGCATCACTGGAGGTCGCAAAGTTTCTTGCGCTGAGCGCACCTCAGCAAGGACCAAATTTCACCGTCGCCCTCTGTGAATATTTCAGTTACTCGTCGACCTGTGAAACGACATATGGCCCTCTCACCCTCGGGCCGATTTTCACCCAGGTCGTGTCATTTGCCGATGTCGGGGGCTATGACGGACAAGTGAGTGTCTCGTTAAAGCAATTCATGATTTCATATCTATATTACTCTCCAGCTTCTTTGTTCTCAATTCCTTGGACTTTGCTCCTACCCGGACACCTTGCCTTTGAATATCACAGGGTGGTTTGCCAAACCGAAGCCGAATCCCCTTCCTGTTCCGAAGCAACCCAGTGGCGAGCGTCTGAAAGTGTTACACGTGTCTGATCTCCATATCGATCCTCGTGAGCGTTCTTCCTTCCTTTTGGTTGTCACGTCCTCTCGGGCTCATCGAATTACAGGTTTTGCTAATGGGGCCGAGGCGAACTGTACCAGCGGACTCTGTTGTCGTGAAAATGCTTACAACCAGCAAAGCCCGCAGACGCCATTGCTGCCAGCACCTCGATTTGGCTATTTCTTATGGTACGCGCTTTACTATCTCTTGTATACAATGAACCTACATACATCTCGGAGCTTTGTAGCGACTCCCCATATTCATTGATCACCGCCATCCTCGAGGCTATCCCTCCCCTGGCTGGAACGGAGACAACTGGATTTAATTTCACGCTCTACACTGGGGATTTACTGGCCCATGATCCCGACAACCAACAATCGAGGTGAGTCAAGCAGTAGCCTTCAGTTGCATTGTTGAGCACGTATCAAAGGGCCTATATCGAGTATTCAGAGGTAAGGTGGCAGAGGATGTTATTCACTGTTCTGAGACGTCTCTAGGTTGTATTGTATGATCTCCTCAAACGCATGCTTGGGCCAGGTCCGGTATATGCGACGTTAGGTAACCACGACAGCTACCCATCTGATATAGCACCGTCCTATTCTCTCGGTGGCAAGCTGGGTCAACAGTTTGGATGGTATGTGGATTCTACATCATAAGAGTCTTTCACCACAATGACATGGATCTAGGCTGTATGATCATGTCACTGCACTTTGGAATTACGAAGGCTGGTTGCCGGAAGATTCAGTCGAGTACTCACGTGCACACTATGCGGCATACATGGTAAAACGAACAGACGGACTGAGAATCATCAGTTTGAACACAAACTTATGTATGTCTTTACGAGTGGATCACATGTTGCGGTTATCAACGTCTCATTCTTTCTAGGGTATCGGTTAGTGGCTTCACCTTCTCATCCATTGTCTTCTGAGTTATCCATAGATCGAATTACTTCAATTATATCAACGCTTCGCATCCAGATACCTCTGGGATGATGAGGTTCCTGACTGATGAATTGCAAGATGCCGAGGATGCGGGTGATCGAGGTACATAAGCCTATCAGGCAGGATACAATCTAGACTGACGGAAGACAGCTTGGATTATCGGCCATGTAGTTAGTGGTTGGGACGGTTCTAATTCGCTAAGGAACCCAACAAATCTATGTACGTGTACCTGTCAAGGGTCCCGATTTCGGCTGAAACTCTCCATTTAACAGTCTATCAAATGTAAATGTCCTTGTTTATTGTATCCCCGTCGCCTTCTTAATGAGATTTACAGCGTCGATCGCTTCTCTCCTCATGTCATTGCGAGTCAGTATTAGAATTTCCTACTTAAGCAACTAATTAACCCTGTTGCAGATATATTCTGGGGCCATACTCACGAGGACCAAGTGTCCGTAAGTCCCTTAGGACTTTTGTTCATTTCATTTTTGAGAACTGGACATAGATCTATTACACGAACAATGCCACAGTAATGAATACTGACACTGCTCAAACATTATCCTGGGCATGTTCCTCTTCATCTCCTCGTTCCAATTGCGCTAACCCTTCCTAGACTGCGCCTTCAGTGACACCTCTGACAAACTTGAACACTGGTTTCCGCGTTTTTGAGATCGACTCTGCTGTATGTCCATCACGTTCCTAGAGCGATAAATACTAATTCCGGATCATTTGCAGACTTTTGAAGTTCTTGACGCTTACACGTGAGTTATGTCGCACCTGGAGTCACAGAAGCAACCATAACGTTGTTTCAACAGTTATAAAGCCGCTGTCGACACTTTCAGTGCTCTAGATCCCCAGTATGGACCCATATTCGAGTTCGAGTATAGTACCAGGGAAACCTATGGTGCAAATATACCCTGGAGCGACAATGATCCGCTGAACGCAACTTGGTGGCAGCTTGTGACTGAGCGTGAGTCCTTCGGATAGCAGTCTGACCTCCAACTAATCTTCATTGCAGAAATGACTATTAACTCCACCTTAGTCGAGGTATGTGGACACCTTGTTGAAATATGGACTGAGCTCTGTTCCTGACAAGCATACCAGATCTTTAACACTTATCAGGGCAAGAGCTCCATTCTCACCTCTCCGTGCACCGGAGAATGTGTGACTGCTAGAATATGTTACATCCGCAGTGGGTCTGCCAGTATTGCTGTAGAGAACTGCCCGGGGGGATATGGTTCAGTTCAATAGGTGCTTCTGACTGTGGAAATGACCTTCAGAATGGAAGATGTCGAATATTGTTGAGTCGACATAAGCTTTTCATTAGTAACAAACAAATATAAATATGATGACAAGCTACACTCGGCCTATGATGTCGAGGGTATACCCTTGACGTATGGCTATTGATTATTGAGAAATGTCTCAAGTTACATAGGCAATAGAATAAAATAGTATAAGTAGAGAGGGTACTAGAGGGGTAAAAAAAATGAATCTTGTCCTTTGGTTCCCCCCTCTGTTATTTGTGGGAACGACTCTAAGCTCTGTGCATCGCTACAGGTTATGAGCCCCAAGCTCTAGCTTTATCTCTTCAATTCTTATTACATCATTCGCATTATCTATGTCATCACCACCGCAACCTTCGACTACTCCACCACCAATTCCATCATCGCCCCCTAATCCCGGTACTTCGGTTTCTCTCACGACTTCGGGTATCGCATCGTCCACAATCACTACCAATAATAATGGTAGTTCCAATCTATCCTCCTCTGCTCCAAAAATCGAGAAGCTGAGAGATGGAAATTGGTTGGCATGGAAGACGCGAGTCGAGGCGGCCTTAGAGGAAAAGGATGCTTATGATATTACCATTGGAACTGAGGCACAGCCACCCGACCCCACGGCTGCCGCCGTGTGGAAAAATAAAGATCGGTGGGCTAAAGGTCTTATCACACGTGCGATAAAAGATGATCAGATAGTCAATATAATTGGCTGCAAGACGTCGCATCAGATGTGGACTGCCCTTGCCAATGTTCATGAGCCCAAAGGATGTCAGACCGAATTCACCAACTGGAAACTCCTCTATGGCACTCATGCCACGGAGGAAACCAATCTCCTTGATCACTTCAATAACCTTCGTCTATATTGGGAGTGGCTCGCTATGGTCGGTCACACGGTTGCCGAGGATGGTTTCAAATACATCCTTTTGGGGACTTTACCTCACAGCTGGAAACACTTTGTTATTGCTTTCTTCGGAGGGCAAGCAGGAGATCGTGCTAAGAAACGTCTAAGCGGTGTAACGACCAACGAACTCCTTTCTATGTTACTTGAAGAAGACCGACGCCGCAAGGACGCCGGATCTTCAGATCTCACTTATACAAGTGGTGGTACATCATCTCAGTCCAAACCCTGCTTATGCGCCACTTGTGGGCGCATGAACCATGTCACCGCCAATTGCCGTTTCAAAGGCAAGCCCAAATGCAGCATATGTGACAAATTCGGTCACACGGATGCCAAATGCTGGAGGAACCCTGCCAATAAGGGCAAGGGAAAGGCAAAGACGCGTGAGAGGATGGATCCCAAAAAGAAGGGAAAAGAGCATGCGAATGTCATAGCAGACAGTGACGAAGATAGTGACACCAAAGATCTCCAAAAGAGTTTTTGCGCACATGTATCTATAGATAGTGATCACGTGAATGTTGAGGCCGACAAGGCCGATTTTTCAGCTTATTCGTAGATCGCAGACTCAGGCGCGAGCGCACACATATGCACACAACGAGACGCATTTCTAAACTATAAAGAATTATCTACTCGCATCATCCACGGTCTCGCGGATCGCGAAGTTGCCATATATGGTAAAGGTACCGTCATCCTCCAATGCCGCGTGGATGATCGTAATGTCCATATTCGGCTAAACGACACACTCCATGTTCCTAAGACACGTGAGAACTTATTGTCCCTCGGACATATCAATACAGCCGGAGGGACAACCATTTGTACTCAGGGTAATATCACACTCTTAGACAACAATAATAAAACGATTGCCGTCGGACATCTACGACACAACGTATATTATTTGAATGCTACTGTTGAGCTTATTGAATCAGCAGGCATATCTATTAAAGTCCGTACTCAATATACTTGGGCTGATTGGCACCACTGTCTCAGACATATCAGCATGCATGGCTTACAAAAGCTACGTGCACAAAATCTAGTCAATGGACTAGATATATGTGACAGCCCGCAGGATTTCGATTGCAAAGCCTGCATCCGTGTGAAAGCAACCCAACAGCCGATATCTAAAATGGGAAGCCGGCAGGATTACAAACCAGGTGACCTCATTCACACGGATGTTTGGGGACCAACTTGCGTCCCTTCGGAGAAGGGATATCGATACTATATATCATTTGTTGATGACGCGACTCGTTTTGTCGCCATTAATTTTCTTAAAACGAAAGATGAGGCATCAGCACGAGTAAAACAATATATTTTGTTTCTTGAGTGGCAACAAAATTGATTACCTAAAGCAGTACGCACCAATAATGGATGTGAATATGTCAATAAGGATCTAATCATGTGGTGCCATGATCGTGGCATTGCCTTTCAAACCACTGCACCATATACACCGGAACAAAACAGAATCGCAGAGTGCTGGAATCGCACAGTGGTCGAGCTAACACAAGCTATGCTATTTGGCCAGAACATCGTCCCCGAGTTGTGGCCCGAAGCTATCCGGCATGCCACTTATGTCTGTAATCGGGCATTCATGTGTGCGATACCAAATGCCACACCTTACCAAAAATGGTTCGGACAAAAGCCTAACATTTCATCAATACAAGAATTTGGTACACAAGTATGGATTCTCAATGAGACGAGAACTCTCAGCAAATTGGAGCCTCATGCCAATAAACATATCTTTTTGGGCTATGAGGACGGACCTAAAAGCATCCGCTATTTTGATACTGCTACACACGTCATTAAGGTATCGCGTAACTATCGCTTCCCGCTGACTCAGCCGGCATCTGATATTTGGCTCGAGGGGGAGCGGAAAGGAGATATCGTTGATCGAAACAATTCTCTTTGTATCAAACCTCAATCTGATGCCAAAGTGAGTAAACGACAACGAACAGATGAGGAGAGTGATCAAACACTCAAGAAAAGAAAAGAAACGGTCGAAATCAATAATATCGACGACCAATTACCCGATTTGGTAGAATCTTCAGACGATGACATGGACATCCCATCTGAATCGAATATCAGAGTACACATAAGTACATACAATGAGGATACACATAAGGATCCTAAAAATCTACACAAGGCTAAGAACTCATCTGATTGGCTGGAATGGGAAAAGGCTATACAAATTGAACTCAAAACACTACGAAAAATGGGCACATAGGAATTAACCGATGCGCCAAAAGAACGAAAGCCAATTACTAATAAATGGGTTTTCGTGCGAAAATACAACAAAGATGGAAACCTCCTAAAATACAAAGCGAGATTAGTCACGCGAGGCTTCAGCCAAATCCCAGGGATGGATTATAATGAAACATTTTCCCCAGTTGTATGACTCGAAACTATCCGAGCAATATTAGCATTAGCTATATCTAATGACTGGGAGATACAACAAATGGACGTCAAAGGGGCATACCTAAACGGTACACTAAAAGAGGAAATATATATGAATCAGCCAGAAGGTTACGCCGATGGGACAGATCGTTTATGTCATCTGTTAAAAACCCTTTATGGACTTAAACAGTCTGGTCGAGAATGGAACGACGAGCTTGATCAAAAGATGACGAGTATAGGATTCCACCGACTATGTACTGACCCTTGTGTCTACATACGACGCACCGATACTAGCATCAAAATCATAACAGTATGGGTTGATGATTTGTTATTATTCACTAATACAAAAGAAAAAATGGATAACCTAAAAAGGGAATTAGAGAGGTTATTCGACATCACTGATCTAGGCAAGCCCAGTAAATTAGTCGGCCTAGAAATCACACGAGATTGTGCAAAAGGTACCATCACGATCCGACAAACAAAATATATCGAGACAATGCTGGAGAGATATGGCATGCAGGACTCCAATCCGGTATCTACTCCACTCGATCCGAACGTTAAACTCGAACCATGAGAGGATCCCCACATATTACCTAATCACAATAATAACTATATGTCACTCACGGGATCGTTGCTATATGCCGCAATAGGTACACGACCCGATATAGCATATGCTGTTAATAAGCTGTGCACCTTTAATAAAAACCCAGACCTCGTCCATTGGACTGCAGCCAAACACGTACTGAGATATCTAAAGGGCACTAAAGAACTAGGTCTCGTATATAGTCGAGATCATGACATGAAAGAACTCCATGGTTATTCGGACGCAAGTTTCGCCAATAATCACGATCTAACTTCCAATAATGGTAATGTATTTTTCCTAAACGGAGGTGCTATCGCATGGAATTCCAAAAAGGAAATCAAACCCACACTATCTACTGCCGAAGCCGAATATACGGCTATGGCAAAAGCAGGTAAAGAGATTATCTGGTTAAGAAATCTATATACAGAACTTGGTTTCAAACCGAATAATCCAACAACATTGTATGGCAATAATCAATCCGCCATCGCGATAGGCATGAATGCCCAATTCCATAAGAGATCAAAATATTTCGATCTCCAAAATCTACACCTCAGGTATAAAATTCGGACGGGATGGATCAAACTAGATTACTGTCCTACCAACCAAATGACCGCGGATATATTGACTAAGGCTCTACCACGAGTCAAATATCAACAACATGTATTCGCTCTCGGCCTACGCTAGGCTTGAGGGGGAGTGTTGAGTCGACGTAAGCTTTTCATTAGTAACAAACAAATATAAATATGATGACAAGCTACACTCGGCCTATGATGTCGAGGGTATACCCTTGACGTATGGCTATTGATTATTGAGAAATGTCTCAAGTTACATAGGCAA
>JBBPRD010000293.1:0-15749 GCA_038092855.1 Boletus piedmontensis
CAGTGATCCGCTGAGCAGGCAATCAGGCCTGGCTCTTGCCGGGCCTTCTCTCGGACTTGGGAAATAGAGTGGAGAGGGGTGGAGGTAAACCACCCTCGTCGCTCTTTCCCCGGGGCTATACGCTAAATTCAATGGCCTAAGGTGGGATTTTTCTACGCGTGGACAAGATCAGACTACAAATTTGGACGTAGCGCATATCTATGAGACATTCCGTCAATGACCCGCCAATGGACCAGACTATCCGTAACCTACATTTTAATCGGATTTGTAGCCGTCCGGAATATTTGGGCTTACTGGCCTAGCTTATATAGGTGGAAGTAAGTAGTACTTTGAATTTGAGCAAGCTGCTAGACCCGATTGAAACTGCCCAATTTGGTAGGCGCTGTGGTTCGTCTCAGTTGTTTGAAGGCCCGAGGTTTGAGCAGACGACGACGCTTGTATGACACGTCTGAGCCCGTCTCGAGAATTTTCCAGATCCAAACCGCGAATGTTGCAAGCGAACAACGTCCTATGATAGGTGCGGCTGTGATACTGAATGTCAATGTCCGATGGTGAGTTCGATCGACGCGCCGATCATTATCATGCATTCCGATGTGCAATATGGTCGGTTCAGAGAAAGTGACCTGGTCTGAGCGTCTCTCAATACGGTTCTTCCGAACGTTTTTACCGCCCGTTTTCACAGGTCTTTCAGACACATCCCGACGTCAGAGGACAACCCATTCATTCGGTCCAAGATACCATACAAACTACACACATAAGGACGAAAATATCTCGAAAGCCGCCTTGACGACTCGGGCCCATCATACCTTTCAGCCATTCACCCGTTGATGATAGTGGGGTTGCAACCAACGTTGATCAGCCCATTCTATGCGTGCAGAGGGGAGTGATTAGCACTGCTCGCCTCCCGCTCTCGGGCGCCCAGATAAACACATCGACTTACAAAGGTATTGCCAGTGCAGCAGACGGGCTGCTGTGTGCACGTAGCACCGGTACCCGTGCCGACGCCCGTGACCGGGGAGCAGCCAAGGCCGAGAAGACCCTGGGTGCTGGGAACGGCGATCCCGAGCAGTCCAAAGATGCTGGTAATCGATGCGTCGGTTTGCTACAGCGTATGCCATCGTTAGCGCAAAGCGCAATAGTGTGAAGAGCAAGGAAATCTCACACTGTAGGTATTGTTGCAGCATTGGATGGAGCCGGTGTTGCATTGGGAGGTAGTGGCACGGGCTTCGGGGTCGGTCGGCGCGGCAACTGCAACTGCCGCGAGAGAAACCACGGTGAGAAGGGCAGAGAAGCGGATATACATCTTTTTATCAGTACAGTTGGTGGATCGGATTGTTCAAGATACTGTCTTGCTGACGATAAGTTGTTCTGCGGCTGGATCATTTTATAAGTGGGGCCCCCTCTCACTTCCACAGCACCTCTCTGCACACAGCCCATTCGCCCAGCACACTTGGTCAATGCGGCGGGGTCGGGCGTACCTACTTCGAGTTGTCATTCGGTCACAGCAGTGTAACAATTGGAAAAGAGACAGGTATAATGTCAAGGCTCACGAGAGACGTTTCTGGCTGCAGGGGCATATCATCTGACCACACCTCGTTGGTGCCCCGCGAAAAACGCCCTGAATATGACGGCAGGACTTGGCCCCATTCTGCCCGCAGGGGCTCAGGGGAAAACAAAGCTAAATGGTCGCATCTGTCATGAGACACTAGTGAAATATCAGTGCCTGGGCCAGAAAATGATTAGAATGATAATGCAGCAGGCGTGAATACAAGCATTTACAGTTTGCGGCGAGATAGCTTACTATGAGCTTGGCTCGTGTCCATACGCCACTGAACGCAATGTAGAGGTAGATTACGAGCGTGCCGATTGATTGGTTCTAAGGCGGCCCATCACTACATAAAGTGATATCAAGACTACCGCTTTGAGATGATGAATGGATATAGCTATGTAGCGTCAAATACCGTGTTCGCTTATTCCAAAGTACAGCGCGCGGGGACCTAACAAGGTGTGTCGACGGGAATCTGTTGATTGAAATGAAAACTTGGAGAGTTATAATAATGTTCGAGGTACTACCAGCCCACTTCGGAACGTTGTAACGGTCTGGAATTTTTCGGCATACCTAGGTCACTGTGAGGCTAGGTGGACTTTGAATATGCGACCCCTATTGAAACTGCCCAGTTTGGATGTGTGCATTGTTTTCGGTTGTAGACCGAGAAGCCTTCCTTCCTAGCCGGATGAATCGATGACGATGGGCGGTCCCTCAGGTTCTTTGAGTCCCTCTGCTTTCGATGTGTCCGCCATCGCTACCGCCAGAGTCAGACGTCGAGGGAGGTGCGATCCAGTGAGCCTCGGTACAGCATGCAGACGAGTTGTCCGAATGTGTCGGACGGCGCAGAGGCCTGTGGAGTGCTATGATGAAGAGAGACGTTATGGCTGTCGGAATTCAACGGGTACTAGTAGACCTACGCTGCGAGAGAGGAGTGTACATATACAGTCCAGAGCCTGTCTCCAGTCCATTCTTCACTCCTTACAACGAAGGGAAGTGTGAAGAACAAATGATAGGTGGCATTCTCATATTGCGGGGTTAATTTCCCTGAGATCGACTGTACCCTACATCGGGGGAACGGAATGGTGGAAGCAACATGAAGGGTATAATCAACTTTGAGATTCAGACATGGTGGGAGCACCATGAGCACGTTTCGTACGAGGCTCGGGTATGGCCTCGGGCTCCCCACGCGCTTCGAGTTCTTTGGCAACTCTTTCGAGCTCTTCCTAGCCTTTATCAGCAGCTGGTGTTGCGTGTGGCCGGAGGAGAGACCAATGAGTAGGTTTTCGTCAGTCTTGTCGTCTGTAGGCCATTGTTCCCCGTTCATGGCCTTCTTGAACTCGTTGATGAACCATACAGGAGATTGTAGGTATTGCATATGTCCATCATACTGATCAATGGCGGCCGCATCGGTTTGAAATAGTTCCTGGTTAGAGCGGTCTACAGGGAGATCTATCTTCATTCGATCTTCGCCAGTCGGAGAGTCTTGATAGAGCGACTTGAAGGGCTTACTCAATTTCCGACAAGATCGAAGAGCGGGGCGGGTTTTTGAGGGTGGAATCTCACCGATAGATATCTTTCCAAACCCAAGGTCCAGGACTTGTCGCGCCCGCCTTCCGCACTATCACCCCCTGGCTGGTAACGTCCATCAAACATGGCCATGTCTACGCCACGATCAGAAGCTCGATAGATATCACTGGCAGGAACGTAACGCAACGTCATCCATCCGAGGACATGCAGGAATGACTCGAGATCACCTGTGAAGGTGTGAATCTTGCCAGGTTGCCGAAGCAAATTTGTTGACATGAATTGCCATGTTCCCTAGCAACGTCTGCGGCGATCAGTGTATGTTCAAGCGCTATTGTGCCAGATGGCTTACCGTACGATCAGGTCGTCTGCTTCCATCCTCCTCCACCCACTTCGCCAACTCCCAATCGATTAACAACCTCCTGCCGTCGTCCGTCAAAATGATGTTCCCCGCACTCATATCGCGATGCAAGATCTTCACAACCTCGAATGCGTGCGAGTGAGCTTCATGATTCATACGTCAGAAATCACTCTTTGTGCATAGCTCCAGATAGACGCACCTCAAAAGGCATCGAAGACCGCCGTCACCAGCTGTTTCGTACACTCGAACTTGAAAAGGACCACCATGAAACCCCAAACATCCCGGAACACGTTGCTGGTGGCGACGTGGACGGCGGCAGAACGAAAACACAAGAGTTGATGGATGCTCCGTGGCTTTGTGTGCGGCAGACGGTATCTCCGTTTCAACACTATCGGCTCGTCCATGGGATCGTGAAACGGGTGTAGTATTTCGTAAATCTTGTGCCCGACCATCACTTCGACGTCGGGTGAGTTGGAGAGGAATCGCCACGTGTATTTCATGTAGATGATTCCCTCTTGAGATCACGGCCCTTTCTGGTCCATTTTATCTTGACCAGTCTCCACATCCAAACCACGGGTAAGCTGCGAGTACACGGCTAACGAGCGACCGATTTTGGGATGAAGGCTGTCCGTCGCAACGCATCTGTATTGTACACGCACCAGTGGTGCAAGTAACAGTGCGCAAAACGGCTGCCTGAGCTGGACGACGAGCGGCAGTGCGGATGTGGTGTGGTCGAACAGAGGAACGCCGCACACGAAATCCTGGTCGAGAAGGTGGCTAATCCTAGTCTGTGACCAGACCGTCTACGAGGTAAACCGTGGTGAGGGCAATATAGCTGGTTACGAGTCGACAAGGGCAGAGCAGACTGGATTGCGATGCCACGCCGAAAGGTGGTTATAGGTGTGTGAACTGATGTGCATGATGAGCAGGCACGTGTATGCCAACTTCAATGAAGACCGCGCTATACCTTCCCCTACACCTTCCCCTACACCTGAGAATTGTCGAAGGGGATTCCAATCACACTCAAAGCTATCGGTAACAGGAAGCAGCAACTAAACGAGCTATGCATAGTCTGAATACAACTCAAGAATAGTGACAAAGGGTTCCTTTGCCGCTTCCCACATACAAAATTTCTGTCGTAAAGTGCGCAACGGAATACCATCGACTCTTGTTTTTACGGAGCGTGCCCCTGTCCACAACTCCCCGGCGACCTTCAGAAAGGCGCGGCAGAATCTCGCAATAACGAAGGAGGTCCGCAACCATCGAAGCCATCCGACGACAATGCTAATATGGCCCCAACCAACACCGTTGCTCGCTCCAAGGGCCCAGAGGCGGACGAGAAAAAAATGGAGGCGCAATGTCGCAAACGAGCGTGATCATGGCATGCACATTAGATTCCCAAGGAATGCATTGATATCCCATCATTAGCATGACAAAGGATGGCTTTAATATGGACTTTGACAAGGCACACGGCGGTATATCCTCTGTGTAGGACATCACATGTTTTGTCTTTGAGTTGAACCTAATAAATTACCGAGCTGTTTACCTACACCTGGGTAAAACTGTGGATATAAATATAATCACCAGTTTGGACTGACGGAGGAAGTGACATAACACGTGCGGTTACAGGGACGAACAGCCAGAACAAGTGAACAGTAAATAGTGAACGTTGAATATGAATGAAGTAGATGTGTGTGGAGCAGAATGTTCGAAAGCCCTGAGGTTTTTCCAGCCAAAATGGACGCCTTGTACACCGTGAGCGAACTGCGTGGTGGGTTGGGCAGTGGGCACCGAGTAGCTCGATGAGCGCGAAGAGAACCTTTTGAGATGCAGAGGTAACGACGGTTGATGGTGGGCGGCCCAGCGGGGCAAAAACAGTAGTGGAACCAGAATTCAAGCAGTCGGTGTCACGAAAAGAAAACGGAATTGAGCGCGCGCCAAGTTCCGACAGCCAAAATGGTCCAGCTATAATTCGATCCTGACATCATCATGCTGGACACTCAAACCACTGATGGGCCGAACGAAAACGGGGTAAACTCCAAACGGGAAGGTTTTTAACTCGTTAACTCTCATCGCGTACTAACGTACTCGTTGTCAACAGAATCTCACACGCCGGAACTGCGGGACCGAGAGGACCGATGAGGGAGGGGTTGAGTATCTGTTCCTCCGAGGGGGTATTCGGACGCCGGTGTCCCCCTAACGGCGCTGCAGATTGCTGCAGTAGACATGCGCCGTACTTGTTTCTCCAGTGAGGCAACAGGCTGAACGGAACAAAACCCAAAGGATGGGCTGTCCAACGACGCGGCGTTAAGGAAGGTCGGAGTCAAACTTGCACATTTCCCACAAACGCGTATGGTTGTTCCCTCAGAGAACTTTGTAGACGTTGCACCCCAGTGAGCCTGGGACCTACTCTCACGGAATTTAGAGTCTATCGCTCCGCGGAGGTGCTGTATAATGGGGGAGAGAGCACACAGCGCGGTTAGTGCGTGTCCTGGGGGTAAGCAAACGCACAGGTTCTAAGCCCTCACAAAGCGAACGACACTGATAATTGATCGGTCCGATCAGCGTCGGCTACCGTCTGTAGGTTCTACAGTGGATTGGGTCATTTGGAACGCGAGCGTAACGAGCCCAGCTCACCGCTGCCACATCGGTGTTCCGGACTATCCCCTCTCCTTAAAACATCCCCCGTTTGTCTGAAGTCGTCAAGACCATGGGATCCAATCCTTCCCATGAGGAAGAGCACATTGCAAAACGGAAGGAGCCAGGCGTTTCCTGGAGACGGGATGAGGTCCATGTTCTGCCCGAGAACAGGCTAGGTATCGTCAGCTTCGCGTTGGTCTGTACGATGTTTCTTGGAGCGTTGGATCAGGTGAGCCAGGGGTCCCGTTGCTATGGGGTGGGCCTGACGTGGATTGCAAGACTATCGTTTCGATTGCCCTCCCCACCATCGTAGCGCATCTTCAGGGCGGTAATAACTACAGCTGGGTTGGAAGGTATGCCCAATTATTTCATCATCGCATTATTGGTTCAACACTCCTTGCACCAGTGCATACATGCTTTCAGCTGGCGCGTTCAGTCCCCTCTATGGAAAGCTGTCCAATATGTTCGGTGGGGTTTTTCAGTGATGATGCATGCAGACGACGTTCCTAACCCGTACAATAGGGCGAAAACCACTTCTTTACTCATGTATTTCTGTCTTCTTGGTCTGTTTTCCCGGTTGGAATGTGTGCCGCTTTTACTTATTACCGTCATGTCAGATCGGATCAGCGCTTTGTGGGGCTGCGCAAAATATGACTTGGTTGATCGTCTGCAGAGCACTCCAGGGGATCGGCGGTGGTGGTATCATGCAACTCTCGATAATCACCATTTCAGATATCGTTCCATTGAAAGAGTATGTACAGGAGGATCGGAAGGACCCATTTTCTGATCCAGCTGACGATCTTGTAGTCGAGGACGTTATGGTGGCCTAGTTGGCGCTACGTATGGTGTTGCGAGGTAGCTCATTCACAAGATTTGAATGCCAGGTCCGCTAATTCTATGCTGAACAGTGTGGCCGGACCACTCCTTGGTGGTGTAAGGTTATATTGTTCGAAACGTCTGCCATGACGGCTAAATCTGCCAAGGTTTTATCGCAACACGCTTCGTGGAGATGGTGTTTCTTCATTAACCTGTACGTGCTTCACACAATAGGAAAGTCTAACCTAGCAGTTCTGATTACGAAGCTCCAGGCCTATCGGTGGTATTGCAGCGACGCTGCTATTCGTCTTCCTCAACGTTCATGCACCTCAGAAACGCCCCCTCCGTGACCAATTCGCTGACCTTGATTTTATTGGACTTTTCAGTCTTGTTACAGGAGTTGTTTGCCTCCTCGTAGGGCTCAACTTTGGGGAGCAAAGCTGTCAGTCTCTTGTGTTATTATATTCGTTGTGTCGACTGATTGAGCCCTTGACTATTTGAAGGGTCAGAGCCCCAGACAATCGGCCCGCTTGCTGTGGGAACGTCTTTGCTTGTCGTCGGCGGGGTGAACGAAGCGTTCACAAAACGTGCGGCTATCCTTCCTCCTCGTTTATTCAAGGTGAGTTTCAAGCTGGAGCTTTGCCCGCCCTTCTGACAGTGTTACAAAGACACGAACCACTGGATGTCTTCTGGCTACTGCCTTTCTCCACAACGCCGTTTTCATTTCAACAATGTTGTGAGCATAGACAACACGGCTTGAGTCTCAATGGTCTCATGCTAATCCAAATCTTAGTTATCTTCCCTTGTTTTACCAAGGTTTTGCTTTCCGGTTTTGTTGTGTGCGAAAATCTGATTGACACTTCTTCAGTACTTGGTTCTTCGGCTACCGGTGCAGGAGTCAAGTAACTATTTCCCTTACGCTTGTGTTTCTAACCTGCTCAACCTTTATATTCACAGAATGCTTCCGTACATCCTCGTGTCTTCCTCCTTCTCCATCATTTCTGGATTTGTTGTCTCAAAGACGGGAAGGAACCTCCCGGGGATCTGGTTCGGGAGCACATTGATAACCGTAGGAACAGGCCTCCTCATCATGCTGGACTACACTTCGAGCATGTACGCTTTTTTTCTCTCCAGGAATTGCTTTACAATGCTTAATGATTCAAGCGCTGAACAAGAGATTTTTCCTCTGATCGCAGCCATCGGAGCAGGCTTTTTATTCCAGATTCCGATAGTGGTACTTCAGGCAGCGATGCCTCTGAAAGATATGGCTACTGCAACAAGCGGCTTTCTGTTTCTTCGGTAAGCAACTCTCTCTTTGTCCATTCAGTTCGACAGAAATGGTCGAGGTTTTCAGCGTGCTGGGCGGCGCCGTAGGACTTGCCGTTGGTGAGGCTATTCTCGCCAGCGTGCTTCCCCAGAAACTCGCAGCCATCCCGAACATCGCTAGTCTCGGGCTTGGTATGAATATCACAGCGCTCAACGGCAGCATTGGCCAAGTCCACTTAATTCCTGTGTGTCGCATTGTGTTCATTTACTATCGTCGTACGGCACTGAACCCAACAAGGACGTCATCCTTCGTAATGCGGTCCTGCACGCGTGGGCACGTTCGATTGCAATGATATGGAAGGTAATAACGGCGTTGGCTGGGGTTGGTCTCATTTTGACACTCTTCTTGCGGGAGTACTCGGTGAACCGCAAGACGGTGTACAGCGGGGATGCTAATGAGGAGGATAGGGAGCAAAACGGGGTGGCGGTGGAGGAACTGGAAAAGGGTGAAATAAACCCGTAAATCTGGTCCACGGCAATTTCAGATTAATAATCCCAACATTATCGTACCCTAGACACTTGCATTGTAACATTATGATTCGTGTTTATTTAGAAGAGCATTTGATAATCATGGTATCACCATGAACGGTTGGAGAAGGGACGTTGAGCTTAGAGATATTGGGCTAACGACTTTGGTTTCATCTTGTCTGTTCTGCGTGCGACCAGGCTCCACTGGAGTTTGAATAAATAGACCTGTGGGGAATTAGAAAAAAGAAGTGACACCAAAGAAGTGGACAAGCGCGGTTCAAAGATACGAGGTCCCTTGGACTCTGACGTATAATAGCACCTTTACTCCTTGTCGAGCAGATGGAGCGCACCGGGGTCGGCAGTAAATATACTAGCCAAAAACGCCAGCGTTGGCCATTGATGGTCCTGCCAGTGTTTTTACTCGGAGCACTCGGACACTTGGAAGGTCAGATCTGGACAGACCGAACTGGAACCGTGTCCATGGAAGTAGTAAGTACTGGTAGCAGTGATGGCCTGATATTCCCGTTTAGGAATGACGTTCACATGGAGTACGCAAGCTGAGGTTAGGTTGTTGCGCCAATTTACCACAGCGACTTTGACTTTTATAAGTCACACAGTCCACGACGGGGTCGCAAATCTCTGGTCAGCTGCGTTCGCCTTGACGAGCGGGTGAGATTAGGGAGATGGCAAAATCGTTTGCGCAGTATGCCTCGCAGTTTTTGTTGCAGCAGCAGAATCCAGAGTCAAGTCTGTCCTCCTCACAGCCTCTCTTCTTTTCATTCACAACCGACGAGGGGTCTCGTGCAGGCAACGACCACAACAACGAGCTCGACGACCTTGACGATCCTCATCTACGTGCAAGTCGTATGAGCAGCAAAGGAGACTATAGGAGTCGACACCATGAAATAGAGGAGGATCCGTATCTCCGCCTAGACGAGGAAGATATGCCACCGGGGGCCTCTCGCTATGCTTCCCAATCGATATCATTGATGGCGTCTGACCACGGTCAGGCCGAGTCACAGGATTTTCCAAAGGGCTGGCTCGCTCACCAGGCATCACCCCCTCGGCGTCTCCGCGCCTCCCCCCCCTCTTCTTCAAGGTCCTCCTTCGACTCCCCAGGGCCCATAGCGGGTCCATCACACCCCATACAACCTATCTTGCACTCCCGGTCCCCTCCACCCCCTCCACCTCGTACTCGGGAACCCGTATCCTTATCCCTGACAGAATCATTGCTACCGAGGGACGGTACCTCCCGCCCAATCGACGTATTCTCGCTACCAGACCCTCGTCATATGTCGCGCGCCCGTCGGAAGCTCAACGATTCGTACTGGACCATTCTATGGTGCACTGGTGTCACAATATGCTTCTTCTTCTCCATCTTGCTCATCTTCATCGCTGATCGGCCCAACAAATTAAGGGGCCCTCTTCCATACCTCACTCTACTGCACACAGTGCCATTACTCACCATCTTGACGTTCGTAAGCGCTGCCGTTGCTTATGTGCACATCTTCCTCTTGCGGATATTCGTCAAACCCGTCATGGTTGTCACCTCAGTATTTATACCAGTCACGCTCTTCATTTCTGCAGTATGGGCCTTTGTTGGCAGTTTTATGTGGGACGGTGATCAGGAACCAACATGGGGCGAGACCGTTGGGTAGGTCTCGTCCGACATATCCTCCGCGAGTCATAACTAACTTGAAACATAGACTGCGCTTGTTTTCTGTCATCCCCCTCGTCTTGTCGATACTTACCGCGCGGCGTCTAATTGATCTTCCTCGCAAGATCCATTCCACATCGTCCATCCTTGACCTCACGTCCCAACTTCTGATGTCCAACCCTTTTCTCTTGGCACTTTCTCCCGCTATCCTTCTCATCATATTAATCGCCTCAATCCCTTTCGTTACACTCATTTTCCGTCTCCTGTTGATGGGCTATTTTGAAAAAGTGCAAGATCGATATGCGTGGCACATCAGCGAATGGGCGGATTGGGCAATCGTTGGCGCTATTGGGATGTGGCTCTGGAGTTGGGGTGTTGCACGAGGTATCTTACGCACTACATGTGCGGGCGTCATTGGTGCATGGTATTATGCAGAGTTTGTGCTCTTTTATTAATCTCCCTCCGTTTTCTCACTCGTTTCATTTTTCAGCCCAAATCAACCCCCACCACTTTTGACGGATACGCATGTTATTCATGCTGCTATCCTTCGCTCTACTTATCCGTCTCTGGGGTCGATCATCTTGAGTGCACTCATCATGGCTGCCATCCGTATGCTGACACTCCTGACCATCGTGTTGCGTCTGCTACCTTCATACTTCCCGCTTGCTCTCCGTCCCTGGCTCCAACCACTCACGATCGGTGCTGGTATGGCAGTAGGCTACTTGGAGAGCGTGACAACGTCGTTCAGCAAGTATGCTCTGGTGTATACTGGCCTTACTGGTGATCCATTCCTCCCGAGCGCAAGACGAGCACGTGCCCTTACAGCAGCTGTGGAGTCTGCAGGAGCAGGGCGCTTCAGGCGGAAGTTCAATACTGAGCGTACGATAATTCAACTTGTCTAGCTTTGCGGTCGTCAGGAACTGATTTTTTCTTCTAGCTCAACTCACGATGCTCACGTATACACCCTTGACGCTTACGTTTCCGTTTGCTCTGTTGACCTATCTGTTCGTCGCTCACAGTCTGAACGCTCCGGATTCTGCCCTGGCGGCTGCTCTGCTGGCTGGCGGCGTGACAGCTCTCGTTGGTTTAATCTGTGTTGGTCTTGTGGAGGACACGTAAGCCTTCCCTGTTGTCTCTCGGACGCGTTGACGACCGTGTTTCAGTGCGGATGTCTTGTACCTCTGCTATTGCATCGACAAGGGTGAGGGCAAGAAACGGAGGGAAGAAGTTTTCGCGGCAGTAAGATATCTTCGTTTCCCTATTACATTTCGTTCTGATGAGCCTGCTATAGTTTGAGTATGATCTTCAACCCAAACCCCAGCCTACCGCAACACCACCCCGCCCTCAGCCTGCCACACAAATCCTGCCACAATATAATACCCCAGCCAAAACTCAGCCTCTGTCTATGTCCCCTCTCCCCCAAGCCATACTTCTTCCGCAGTCCCCGCAGCGCAACGCTTCTCCACGGGCACGCGCCATTCAGCCTGTTGTTCCCCTAGAGCCAATACAGCCACTTCCGCCGGCGACACCGGATACAGATATCGATCCGTTCGAACATGAGCCATATGCGTCCGAGGAATATCACCAACCGGAACTGCACCCAGCAACACCCTATAGTCTCTCCCCTGATATAGAGCCTTCAGCTCACGCTGTTCATGAAGACGACGACCAAGATGCAAACGAGGAGTCACAATTGTTCCCTGGTTCGGGGTTATTCTGAGCATAGCGGACCCCTTGGGGACTGCTCTGGTTTCCTTGGTGTCTGAGGCGTTAGACAGTTGAATATCATGATTCATGCAAACTAGGTATAGATCATTGGGTCGTCCATGTTGGACTGTATAAATGTAATTCAGCTCAAGATTCAGCTGGCCTTTTTTTCTTGTATTTACTGTATACATTCAACCCCGTATGGGAGACAGTGTGTCACGCCCGTTACGAGTCACTTGTTCATCTCAACGCGTATCGTGCAACTCGTATTTTGACAATATGTCTTTACTTGCCCTCCCTCCAAGAACGTTCCGGAGAACGTTCTCGCTTTACTTGGCACGCGGATATGCTTTAGCGTCGAGCAACGGGCCTAGTTCGAGTCAATCCCCCAAAGTCGCGTCGTCCGAGCCCACTAAAAGTATGCCTCGATGTCCTGGAACATTGACAGCGATGATACTCACCTCTTGAAACACACGCACACAAAAGACATCGCATCGTCATGTCCAGCTGGCACTGTACTGACTGGACTCAACTACTTGAAGGGCGAACCACCGATCCTCGCAAAGCCGGACGAGGAATACCCTGCGTGGCTTTGGGATCTTACGAAACCCCAGGTGCTCGCGGACGATGGACCGGGTGGGAAGGCGGAGAAACGGCGGTTGAGACTGCTGCACCGCCAAACGTTGAAGGATAGCAATCTGTTCAAGTCCAAGTGATTGCATACGTGTCATGTCAGACAAAAACGCTTGGTTGTTTTGTGCAACCTCGTGCCCTGCTTTTGCTTTTCTGTGAGTCCCTCCGGGGTCGTCATAAGACCCTGTGGTCGCGTCACTGACTGCGTTTTTTTTGGATATCGTGTAGGTTCACTGCTAGCTCTAAATGCATTTTAATCGTAACTGATTTCAGAGCGGAACGTTTGATTACGAATCTACTCGTCGACTATGTTTCCTCGTCCGACTCGTCCGACGCCCCGTCGACTTCTTTTCTCATCTTTGGTACGCTCACGTACGGCGTTTTGTCTTTGATCCATCTCCCCATCAACCAGTCCACTCTGCAAAGTCCCGATGCGGTTGCAGAGGCTAATAGTGGTGCGCCTCCAAAGCCGTTTCCGTTGTTCCACGCCACACGGTGGACGCCAATTTCTGGTGGCCATACGCCGGTGCTGGTGCCGCAACCTTTGGCCTCTGCGTCTTCCTTCTTTTCCTGAGCTTTGCCTTTTACGTTGGTCGACCTTTCTTGCGTTTCCTGTGGGCCCAAGCTCAGTATTGGTGACATACAAGACTCTGTGTGTTGACCTGCGGCAGAAAGTGTTCGAGCATGCGGAATTCTCCAGTCTTGCGACTATAATCGAGCTGATAAGTCTTGTGAACGAGGAAAGGCTGAGAATGGGAGCTCGTCAGCGCGTCTAATGCTGGTGGTATTGGACGCACGACTGTTCCACCCCTTCGCGTAGACCTGAGCATGTTGGTGGTCGTACACGATCCATCGGCGGATCCGACAGCGAGCTGAGGATGGTAGTCCGACGTGCTTACGCTCTACAGTGAATGTCTATCAAAAAGTGTCCTGTAAGTAGTAAAACACGGAGCTGACCCAAACAGGTCCATCCGGTTCCATCAGAACATGACCACGCCCAAGCATGCTCGGTGAGACAGAATACGCTTTAACGGTGTTGTCGTGGTCGATCATGATCGGGCCCGTCACGAATGCGGAGTAAGCCGCGCTATTAATGACGTCTGTTTTGGTGGACGGTCTTTTGATCAAAACGTGGTGGTCGCATAGGTGATGCCAGAGTGAATACATGCCTCTTGTCCGGTTGACGACGTTCCCGTGTGGCTCCCGGATGTCGGTGAGACACTCTACGCCATCGTAACCCCCACTCGCGATGACCGTCGGATCCTCGGATGGGTTGGATACGCCGGACCCATCTGTAGGAGGTACGCGAATCCATGCGAGTGCACGAATGGCGGACTGGTGGACAGCGATGAAGTGTGTCGGAAAGATGTCTGAGTGGCACCAATAATCACTTCAAGGACGCGGGGTGAAAAAACACAGACTCTGGTGACTTACTGAGAGCTTCGCCACTATCCAATGCATGTTTTATGTTGTAGACGGCAAGACAACCTTGGGACACGTCACTCCCGCGCGGTCAAACATGTTAAGTTGGATCTCACCATTCGTGAGACCTACAGCGATGACTTCGCTGTTTGCCCAATCAAGGGACCAGCATGATGTTCCTTCATGTTCAATGCGTAGAGCTGGCTCGGGCAACTTGACTGTGCAAGGTAGGTACTTCCCACTGACGGCGAAAAACAGTACCCACCAAAGACAGGGTAAGTGACATCGTGTCCCGGAGGTCTTACGTCCTCCGGATCTGGAACAACGTATACAGACAGCGACCCGTCCTCAAAAGTTCCGGCCAATATGCCTATTTTTCGAGGATTTCTGGGCCGTTGGTCTTCCCACTTTTGGGGTTTCTCAGCTCCTTTTCACAGGTTGTCAGTAAAGACGAAGACGAACTTGGTCATGAGCGGGCAAAGGACACCACTTGATTTCCTGAGCTGGCCCGCTTTCCAGGCATAACACCATTTCACAACAAACTTCGGCTGGATCCCTCCGAGGACGATCTTCGTCCATTGCGTTCTCGCTTCGAGCTCGAGGCTTCAGGGTCCATATTTGGACGCAGGCAGGGGAGGGACGAGAAACATTGACACCGATACTTGGGGAATGCGAGCGGGATGGAAAGGGGGCAACAGCTAAATAATGCCTGAACTGCCGAGCTGACTGCCACTTAAGCTTGACTCATAAAATGGTGAAAATGGACTCTTACTAGGGCGGTCCGCTTTGTAAGTCGGGCACCAATCTATCCCCCACACCGGGGAGCCCGCACTAAAGATGTACCCCGTGCCGTCCTCAAAATACTCGGCTTGAGGCGTTCTCAGGTTATGGCCGTTGGTGGGATGAAGTGTAGTCACGTACAGGTAGCAACACTGTCGAACATATCGAAAGTGACACGCATCTGTCCATCATGCGGGCCGACATAGCAGACGACTTGGGGCGGCGGCTTATATTGCCCGTCCTTGGTCATGATCGAGTCTGTAGGTAAATACTTCAGAGCACCCCTGCGATTTCAGTTCGGGAACAACTTGAATACACATCGGGAAACCAGCCATTTGCCACACACTGGTTACTCAACACTTCCCAGCCGGGTCGTACGGATATATTCTGGTACACCCTAGGACGCCTAGATGGCTCTGTCTCGGAACCGGCACCTGAACTGATACTTTCTTTGTAACAGGACCTGTCTTCCATGATCTGCCAGATAGGACCAGCACCGACATTGAAGCCCCAAGATTTGCTAACCCTGTCGGTGAGGGAATGATCGGAGGTCATGCTGTTCGTCAGAACGACGGGAGATTCGTTGAATAGCGAAGGAGGTTCATCCAGTCGTTCAACCATCTCCTTCCTTAAGAACACTGGTATCGCTCTGTGTCGATGGTGTGCGCTCGGATTTGGTAACGCGTACATCTTCGCCGCTCGAGGTGGGGTAGACACAGAGGGTGCACGAGTGGCCTGCTGCACCCTAGGGGGAAGCTTGCGTGACTGTGCTTTCCGTGGTTTCAAGGATGTGAACATGGGAGAGGTACCCGGGCTGGTCGTGCTAGTGGTTTGAGGCTTGCGAGCTCGAAAAGTTATCGCCGTCT